>MU224589.1:754030-768373 GCA_018584345.1 Thuja plicata | reverse complement strand
TCCAACTGACCTTGATAGACATTATTGCATATGTTCATATCTTGCGTGGAGTTTTCAACTGATTTCCTTATGTTATCCACCATTTCTTCTGCTTCTACTATCTTTTTAGTGTGCTCAGAGGTGAGCTTCACTCTGTCCATGCAATGTGCAATAACCTTCTTTCCTTTTACTACCAACTCTTTAAGTATAGATTGCCCAATCTTTAGGGAGTTCAAATCTAAGGTAAAGTTCTTTACCAATTCATTTAGTCTCTCCTTTTTGTATTCATTTTTTGCAATCTTAGTAGCTGATTCTACTAAGCTAGTGAAATGTGTTTTGAAGTTTGTCAGTATGCTATCCACATGTTCAACTATTTGAACTTTAGCAACTTTCTTATCAGTAGGAACTAATTCATTCAAAATGTTTATTGATTCCACAAAGTGAGGGTTCCTCATCACATGTTTCTCTTTTTCCTTTTCTATGGCAAGGACGCTGATCTTGATAAGGTCTTCTTCTCCCCATGCATCCAAACTTGCTGAGTTAGGAGTTAACCTTGACAACAATGAGGTAGATGGTTGAGTGGATGGTGAGAATATAGTATTTTGGCTGGTATACATGCATTCAACCTTCACTAGTTTCTCTTTTTTCAGTGTCTTGTCACCTTGCATATCATCTTGAGTATCTTCATTTATGTCAACTTGATCATTGATGGGAACTTCATCTTGTTGTGTGGCGGTATCATCAGTGCACATTTCTTTAGTGCTTACAAATGCCTTATCAACTTTGTCCATATCTTTTTCAGATGCAGTCATGGATATCTTGACATTGTCAACTACTATAGTGTCTTCTAAGTCTTTATCTATATTAGAAGCTATTGTCACTGTGGGCATTGAGGAATGTGGACCTATCATGGGCACAATCTAAATCACTGGAGTTGTAGCATGTTTGGGAGGAGCTAGAGTAAATTTTTATGTAGGCATCATTGGTGGATACACGTGTCTATCCATAAATACTTGTGCAAATTACTTTTCAGTCTCCTTTCCAACTTGCTCATACTCTTTGTTCATAATCTGAAGAGTTCTTGTCTTACTACGGAGATGAGGCTTCACCAGATCTAGCAGAATAGCCTTCTCATCATGTGAACAAATAGGAAGAATAGTATCCAATGTTTCTTCTCTTATCGTCATGTCTTCCTCAATTGCATGTCTTTTCATTATCCCTAACAAGTAACATAACTGATCTGGTATTACTATCTTGAGTTCAAGAACTGTCTTTTTGAACTTGATCATATGAGATATGATCATAGAGTGTATCTCGATTTTATCAATTTCTTGATACTTGTCATAGACTTTGGAGAGTGTATCTAATCTTCCTTCATTAACAATCCTATTTCTCAAAATATTTAGACTAGGTATAAATCCTACCTGAAGAGGAGTTTGAATATTCTTAGCTTTGCTATGAGTGTTCCTTGAGGATGGGTTATTTGTGGATGCTTTCTTCCTTCCTCTAGGTTTCTTTCTAGGTACAAAAGGTGGATATGTATCTAGATCAATTGTGGTAGTAGGCGTAGAGGTACTCTCCTCATTTTTCTTCTGCTTCCTCTTCTGAGTGTTATCAGTCTTCTCAAGTTTAACTTGTGCATGAATCTGTTCAAGTTCTTTAGCAATTTTGGCTTCTTTTTCCTTATCCAAATCCTCTTGTGTGATTCCATGCTTTTTCAGAATGTTGGATGTCATTCTGGATGCTTTCCTTTTGTTAATATCAAGTTGTAGTTCAAGATCTACTTCATCGGTCTTTTATCTGTAAGTGCCCCATCTAGGTTCATTAGGGTCTTTGGGTGCTTACAATAATAGTTGTGCATATCCTTCTAATACATGGTCTTCTAATTCATACCCTAGTAGACAAATCCACTTAGTTCTAGGCTCAACATCCTCCATGCATGTGCAATCTGTCTCTACCATAAAGCATATTGTATCCTTGTATTTGTCAACTATCTTCTCAGATAGTCTGAACCTATTCTGCATTTTGACCCTGAATATTTTTATATCCATATTCATTACATCCCTTGCACTGATGTCTAATGTGGCCTTAAGAGATATATGAGACATTGTAGGTTTGCCTTTGTCTAGATAAAGCTTTGCAACCTTTCCAACTATATGGTAATACAAATAGATGATCAGAGATCCAAACCTAAATGTTTTACTCCTGTCATGTTTGATGATTCTGATATTGTCAATCAATTGACCATGAAAGATCTCACATAGGTTGTATTGGGTGTTGTCCTTCACTATTCTAATAGCTACAAGGACTGTTGCTGTAGAGACAATATTCAACCTGCTTTCTTGCTGAAACTTATATCCAAGTATCATTGTCAAGAGTTTTATATCATCTTCCTTGATAGGGTCAACTGTCATTCCACGCCTATCACTCCTAGACAAAAAAAAATTCTCAATTTGTTTCTTGACATCCTTGCCAGTGGGAAACATACGTCCAGTCATTGGAAGTTAGGTTAAATGATGGATTAGTTCTGTAGTGATGTGAACTGGGACATCTCCAATCGAGAAAAGATCATCATGAATTCTTCTTAACAAAATTTTTACCCATTCTGGTTCTTCAAACTCATGCACATTTGAATACTCAAGAATAGGGTTATCTTTTAAGTGCATGAACTCATCCTTGAATGTGAAATCTAAATTTAACATTGATGCCATATGAGAGGCTATATTATCATCTCCTAATGATTCCTTCTTACAGTAAATGTATGTGCAGATATCTTCCACGTGAACAACGCCAAGCGGGGTTTTGGAGAAAGCCCTTTCCACATCATCTAGTATGGATTTGAATGGATTCTTCTTAAATATAAACCTCTTCCTCTCTACTACATCAAACACAACTGGGGTTTCCATACTTACTTGGTGTTTGCTTATGTAGGGTTTCCACGAAATTCTAAAACGGCGTGACGGCTAGGGCTCCATTTCAAATTGATTATCCATTCACTCCAACTACCAAACTGTTATGCCTTCATGATTTGATGTCTTAGTGCTCCAATGCTCTTCAATTTCTATACTCTTGAATGTAAATGTGAGAATGATTGACCGCGAACTTGTTTTTATACAATTTGTGCATTTAATGCTTGCAACCATACATAGAGATTTTTAAACGTTGATCCTGATGCAATTCAGTCAATGTGTGACTGCATATAGCTATAACATGTGCTTTTAACCATGAATCCAAAGGTGCATACTCCTGAAGTGAGTACACCAACCGCGCAGGGGTCCTGAGCTAGAATAGCTCCCCCTTAAACCAAGAAGGTCTATTCAAGCAGAAGTAGAGGGTGCGTCCATTGTGGATGCATCAACTACTTTGTCAAAATTATTGTCCTTCTTAACTTCAACCCATATTTTGTTTCAATCTTCATTTCCTGAGACAAACTTGACTTCTCCTTTCTCTTCAAATAGTGACTTTTTAGGATCCTCTTGTTTCTAAGTTTTGGATCTGTAAAACATTGTGATATGTCCAGCCTTTCCACATGTGTGACAAATGATATTAGGTCTGATGTTATTTCTCATCATGCTACATTAATCTAATCTACTCTACTCTAATCTAATATACTCTAATCTAATCCACCTCCCATTTGGGCCCTCTTAGTTGGATTCTTCTAACAACTAAACACAGAAGATAAACCACAATCACTTCATTATATTTCAGAAATTGATTACATAGGAACAATACATAAAACATGAAAATAACTTTCTGTGCAAGATGCAACAATGTATTCCAAAAACTTCAAACTTACAAAGTAACAGTCAAATCCTTATAAATAAAGGATTGACACTTATTCAAAATAGAAAGATAAGCTTTCTGAAAACACATCAGAGAAGAAAGAGGGGACATAACAGCCCATGACATATGCAATGAAGTCTGGGCAACCGAGTCAATGGGATAACAATAGCAAAGGAAATATAGCAGAGCTATATTCCTATATTCTCTGAAATGGTGGCTCCTCCAATGTAGTAGCCATGTCGTTCGGTGCCATGATGTCTTTCCTTGTCCCAGCTCAACTTCAACATTCTCCTTTTAATGCTGTCGACCACTCTCAAGCTGCTTCGTCTTCATGGCTGGTTAGTTATCATGCAGAAATATGTAGATAAGTAAACTTAATCAAATTAATCCAAATATTAGAACACACATGCTAATATCTATTTGAAATACTGCATTATATATAATATTAGAAAACATGACATAGCTATCTACCCATAGGTTTGTCAGTTCTAACTATAATTTAATATAAGTTCAACTGGTTATAAGTCCACAAATGTCTTGGTAATAGTTAAAAATAGAGTATTAAGATTAATGTAAAATAGAGACAATAAATTATCTCATCATCTGCCCCCTGGTAATTTGAATGCTTATCCTCAAGCATTGTATCTTCTGGTAGTTGTTCAGAATTCACCAACCTCTATCTTCCCTCTCCTGTGGCTCCTGAAAGAGTAGAAACCTCTCATCCTTTCCTAAACATCCACTTTGTTATCCTCTTGTAGTTGGTCAAGCCTTTCAGCATTGATGTCATATAGGGGTCAGAGAAGCATAGGTGGTTTCATGGTAAGTGGACACCAGAGTTCTTGTCTAATATATCTACCCCGCTAAATGTATTTTGGTGCTCTGTTAATGGCTACCTTGAGGTTGATAGGGTTGTGTGGTTCTGACCTCTAGAATGCTTTAGGAAATCTACTCCACCTGCTTCTGGCACCAGTGAAGGCTCTCTAAAAAATAAAATAACACATTTCCTCAGACTCTGCATAGACCTTTGTTCTGATCCCAAATATTTTCTTCCTTGTCTCCTCTTTCACTTTTCCATAGGTTAGACTTAACCAATCCCTAATGAGTACATCTAGTTTGTTTCTTTCTACCCTCAATGAAAAGGGTTCTGATTTCTCTTGATCTCTATAATTTTCCAGTTGTCTATCATAATTTGCTTCAATATGCATCCAGGATGTCAATGCCCTCAGGTGCATATCCCCTATGTAAAGTATAGGATTCCACTCAGTCTCTGCAGGGATAATGAAGTTATGTAGGTACAAATCACAAAGTAAATTCTGTTGCCATGAGGGAAGGGTCTAGTATAGGCCATAAAATTCTTGAGCTATTTTAAACTGAGATTTTATGTCTGTTAGGGTCATCATTAATTGGAATAAGAGGAACTGCTCTTTCAAACAGATAGCATAAACCCTAGGAGGTGGTTTAAAACCAACTATTTGATCAACCAACTTCAGGGCATGATCAATCTTTTGCTTCTATCTTGCCAATTGTTCTTTTAAATATTTAATCTCCTCACTTTGCTCTATTATTACCTTCTTCATTTTTTCCTTCTCTTTTACCCATAAGATTGTTGCAAACACATATTTATTATATAATCTAAAGAGAAGTTACTACAAAGTGTTTGTACCACAATCTTCTACCTGAATTTTTTTTGTCCTTTTTTTCTTTCCATGCTTCCTCTAAGTAGATGGTAGACCAGGTTCTTTTATAAGGAACAAGGGCGGTCTTTGAGAAGGCTAACTGAGGTAGTACTGGAACTTCTTCCTCATGAATATCTGAGATATTTTGATGACTTTCTTGGGAATTATCTTGACATACATCAGCTTCACATTTCTCTTTTGGATCTTGAGGAATGTCTAGGATTTTAGACTGGTTTGGGGAATCACTCAGAACAATTTACACATAGGGTTCTTCAACAGATTGCTTGGGATAAAAATATTGTCTTTCTAAGGGTACTTTTTGAAGTTGTCCTCTCATTCTAGGGATTCTTCTCACAGGGCTTTCGTCAACCTCTAGAGCCTTTTTCTTGACAACCTTCTTTGATATCTCTGATGCAGGAGTAACTGCTACAGGAGCTGACTTTCTTTTCTTTTCCTTCGAGGATGTGGGGTTTTGTGGCTTGGCTGCAGGAACATAAGTTTCTTCTTCTAATGTTTGTTTTCCTTTCTTTCGTGCAGAAGTAGGTACATTTCTCATATGAGTAGGAAAAGGCATGCTTTCTTGAATACTTTCCATTTCTATCTCTTGGGTGTCCTGCTCAACAACTGGTTCAATGTGAACTGCCTCATCATTGCTAGGTTGCTCAATAGGGTCAACCTAAGGTTGCAAGGTTTTATGCTAGAAAAATTCTGACCATGCTAAGGTAGAGAAATCCCTAAGGGATTTTTCTACTAGCAATTTGATTAGGGCATGGTGGGTGAAAAAATTTACATTTCCCTTTTGTGTTTCCTCAGCACTGATACTCAGCATATTTTAAAGGAAATTAGGGACATTCACTAGAATATTATGCCTTACATAGCTAAGTAATTTAAAATTATGTTCATGCAAATTAGAAAATATTCCTTCGTAGGTAAAATACCTGATAATGTTCATGGCCAATTCATTAAATGGCAGAGGGAGAGACATTGGTTTGCACGCTTTCTTGGTAATCTCCAAAGGAGGGTCACTTGGTAAAGTAAACTGGGCCCTAGCTGATCTGACATCATGCACATTGGGGTAATGCTCCCCAACTATTGGTAACCCAGTTACCTCTGATATCCCTTCTTCTATGGTAACAATTGTTAATCCCCATACTGTTGCTTTCCTTTCCTCAAATGCATTTGCAAATTCAGCTATTGCTACTTCATCAAACTCTGTTAATTTCAAGAAATATCCCAACCAACCGCATGCATTGAATCTCCTTACTGCTTCAACATCTGAAAGAAAAAAACTATGAACTACAGACTCATGTCACTAGCTTTTTCCTCCCATTTGTTCTTGTCAAATTCCAACTCTCTATTCTGCAATTGACAATTACCTTATTCCTTTCTGAGTTTCACATTACTTCTTATAAAGCTTCAGACCTTGTTTTACCCTCTTCTATCATTCATTCTTGGAATAAACAATGATAATGTGTTTTAATAGAAGAAATTATGCCTTTTAATATGAGTTTTTCACATAATTTAGTTAAAGATCACATCAACTCTTAAAATTAGGGATAATTTGGGAATAACAGTATGACACTTGTGCGATATAGCAACTGATTTTATTAGACAAGGCCAGAGTCCAGATTTGAGGTGACGAGATATCTTTATGAGAAAATAGAAATTATATTTAGGGATTAATACACTTACGTTCCCCCTACAAAATAATTAAAATTATCCACACCAGTCATAGTTGGCATGAGGTACAGAACTGGTGTAATGTTGTAATCATACATTTATTGCAGTATTAGATATAATGACCAAAATCTATGTGCTAAAAGTGGAAATTTTTTGAAAAGGTTATACCTGTCATTCAATCATTGCACGTGCTAGAGAAAAGGTGGCAAGAATGGAATGATGTAGGTGACTGCATGCATCTTCTGATGTGGCTTTTATTGAAACATTGAAATGGAAAGTATTGGTGACCTGGAAGGTGGGTGGATGGAAGATAAAGAAATGAGATGAGTTGGAATGAAGAATTTAGAAAGTGAGTGGAGAATTGAACTTCATGTGAACATGAAGTATTTATTATGGACATGCTCGAAGGGATGTTATTGAAGAGCTATAGGAAGAAGGTTTTCACCCTCTACCATAGGAAGTATTACTTGTGGGTCATTTGAAACTGGTTGTCTGAATTACTGTAGGAAGTCTTCTTTGGTTTGGGGTTAGTGATACAAACATAGCCAATGTCCATTGACTAATAAATTGAAGAGCTCTTGGTCGATCATTGTCAACTAGATTG
Source organism: Thuja plicata (assembly GCA_018584345.1). Classification (NCBI taxonomy): domain Eukaryota; kingdom Viridiplantae; phylum Streptophyta; class Pinopsida; order Cupressales; family Cupressaceae; genus Thuja; species Thuja plicata. The sequence goes on along the minus strand of MU224589.1, from coordinate 760,651 downwards.
CTCCATTAGTGAAGTCATGGCTTATTTCATATGGGCCCAGCCATCTTGTCTGTAACTTGCCTGGTATTTATTTGAATCTGGAATTATACAGTAATGCCCAATCTCAAACTTGAAACTTCTTACTCTTAATGTGGGATTCATGCCATTTCTTCCTTTTTCTGTACTACTTCAGTGTGCTCCAAGGAAGATTTATGCATTTCATCCAAGGAATTGAGATGCAGTAATCGCTCTTTTTGTGCTGCAAGAAGATCAATGTTTAACTCCAACGCTATGCAGAAAGTTTTGTGTTCAAACTCAATTGGTAGCATTGCTTCCTTTCCATATAATAACTGAAATGGAGTGAATCCAATGGTGGTTTTGCAGGTTTTTATATACACCTAGATGACTTCTGATAGTCTACTTCTCCAATCTCAGTAGTGTAGATGAACTATTTTTGTTAACATAGCTTCAATTTCCCTATTTGTAACTTCTGCCTATCCATTGGCCTGAGTATGATAGGGAATTGACTTCTGATGTCTAATATTGTATTCTTTCATGAGATCTGCTATCAGATTGGAAGTGAATTGAGATCCCTGACCAGTTAAAAGTTCTCTTGGAACTCCATATCAGGTGAATATTTCTTCATACAAAAACTCTGCTACCTTATGATCCCTTGCATGCTTCATGGCTTTTACTTCCACCCATTTAGTCAAATAATTAGTACACACTAGAATTTAGGTTTTCCCATTGCATGGAGGATCTATGGGATCAATGAAATCCAAGCCCCATTTGTCAAATGGTGTTACCACCACTTGTGGAATTAAGGGCATTTCATCTGATCTTGTAGTCTAGCCCATCCTCTGGCATTTGTCATATTTTCTTCTATAAATGGTTGCATCCTTGTGAAGTGTGGGCCAGTAGTAACCAGTTGTTAAGATCTTCAGGGCTATACTCTTTGTTGCAAAGTGTCCCCCACATGCCTCATTATGACAACCATGGAGAATTTCATAAGTCTCATCTTCTCTCACACATCTCCTAATGACTTGGTCTGGACCGATGCAGAATAGTGTGTTATCAATCCAAGAGAATTGGAATCTTTTCTCTACAATAATTCTCTAGTCCTTATAAGAGAAATGCATGGGCATTTTGTTAGCTACAAGGTAATTAGCTATATCGGCATACCATGGGTTTTTGGAAAAAATATGAAATAAATGATCATCAGGGAATGTATCATCTATCAGAGTTGTATCTTTGTTAGCATGCTGGATCCTAGATAGGTAATCAGCTACTACATTTTCTTTCCCTAGCTTGTCAATGATGGTTATGTCAAATTCTTGCAAAAGAGGAAGTCATCTTGCTAACCTACCTGTGATAGCAAGTTTGTTCATGAGATATTTAATTGCTGCATGGTCAGTATGAACAAAGATTGGATAGCCCAAACTACATAATAGAAGAATTTATTCAGAGCATAAACTACTGCTAGTAATTCTTTTTTAGTCACTGTATAGTTTAACTCTAGTCCATGTAAGCTCTTACTGATATAGTAAATTGCATTTTCAAGGGTACTGGAATTTTTTCCTAGGACAACACCTATTTCATATTCAAAAGAATCTCTATGTATGTGGAATGGTAAAGACCATTCATGGCCCCTAAGTACTGATGCAATTGTCAAAAGTGACTTGAGCTGCAGGAAAGATTTATCGCAGGCTTTTGTCCATGCAATGTTGGCCTCTTTTGTAAGCAAGGTATATAGAGGACTAGCTATTTGACTAAAATTTTGAATAAACCGCCTATAATAGCCAGTAGGTCCTAAGAAATATATAACATCTTTTTTCTTTGTAGGTGTAGGCAATGTGAGAATTACCTCTATTTTTGCAGTGTCTACCTGGATTCCAGTCTCTGAGATGAAATGTCCTAGCACTACTCCTTCCTACATCATCATAAAAAATTTCTCACTATTGATAGAAAAGTTGTGTTCTTGACATCTGATCAACACTTTCTCCAATATATTCATGGCTTCCTTAAAGGTGACACCAAATGTAGTGAAGTCGTCCATGTATATTTCTATGCAATCATGTGATATGTCAGCAAAAATGTTGATGACAGCTCTCTGGAAAGTAGCTAGTGCATTACATAGGCCAAATATTAATAAAAAATAAGTATATGTCCCCTAAGGGCATGTGAATTTGGTCTTCTCTTGATCCTCTAGGGAAATACTTATCTGGTTGTAACCATTTTTATCCATCCAGAAAGGAGAAGTACTTTTTACCAGCCAAAGTGTCCAGAACTTGATCAATAAATGGTAGGGGAAAATGGTCTTTCTTTGTGGCATTATTCAATTCCCTATAGTCCACACATATTCTCCATTTACCTCCCTTCTTAGGTACTATGACCAAAGGTGATACCCACTTTCTATCAGAGATTGGATATATGAAACCAACATCCAACAAGTTTTGCAATTCAGTTTTGATTATTTCTCTCAATGATCGGTTTATTCTTCTCTGAGGTTGGCAAAGTGGTAAAATGCCTTCATTGATGTAGGTCCTATGTGTGCAGAGTTTGGGGTTCAGTCCTGCAATGTCTCCATAATCCCAAGCAAAGGCTTTTTCATGCTTACACAGGAGTGGTTAACAATGCCAATTGTGGAGGTGGCAGTTTTGTATTTACATGGAAATTGTGGCCAGGGGTAAGTTCCACTATATTTGTTAGCTCTATCAATGACACTTCATGTATTAGGCTTGTAGCTACTTCACATGGTATTAATTGATTTATTATTTTAAGGCTTTCTGGAAAGACACAGTCCTCATAGGTACATAACTATAAAATAGAGCTTTCAGAAATGTCTTTAGCTACTACACATTCATTGGTAAGAATATTTGGTATCACATCATCTTCTTCTTGCATTTTCAGGAAAGATTGTCTATGTAGCATCATGAGCTGAGAAACACAATTTACTTATTCTTCCTCATCTCCCAAGTCTAGCCAGATATGTTCTCTCAAATCTGGCTAAGGTTTGGCAGGAGGATATAATGCTAGTTTCTTTATTGCTTGGCCATTTGAAATTGTCATGTTTCCCGACCTGCAACTAATTTTGGCATTAGTGGTGGCCAACCAAGGTCTCCCTAGGATTACTGGATAGCCATCAAAGTTTACTTTGGGTGATAATATGAGAAAATCAGCAGGGTATTCCCATGAATCCATAGTGACTACTATATCCTCAATGATACCATCTGGGGTGAGAGTTGAACTATTAGTAAGTTGTAACACTATTGGAGTAGTTCTCAAGCCCTCTACACTCAAGCTATGCATTGTGTCTTTGGTCATTACAGTTATGGCTTCTACCAAATCAACTAAAGAATTTTTCATAGACTATCCATTGATTATCAAATCAACAACTGGGATCCCAAGGTCACAATACTTTGGTATAACTATCTTTCCAAACATGATATCAGCAATTTTCCCTATAACATGGACTATTTGAGGGTCCTTTTTCTTTCTTCCAGGCTTTTTAAGGCATGATTCCTTAGTATCTTTTCCATAAAGAGGAACATATTTAATGGCTTGGAACAAAGGAATTTGAATGTGCATATTGTTCAACTACTCAAGGATATAAAATGGTGTTTCTTCTTAGATTATAGGTTTTTCCATGCTAAGCCTATGTCGAAAGGGAGGATTAACTAAGGTGTTAACATTAGTTTGGCTAGATGTATCACTTGGTTGGGTTGTATGTTGCAACTTAGCTTTTGGAAGTGGTCCTGATGGTGCAGGAATGTTTGCGACTTCAATAATAATAGGATGTTCAGGTGCAGGCAGAGTGGTACCGGATCTAAAATGCATATCAGATATCTCTAGTGCATAGGCAGGGTACTGTTGAGTATCAATAGTATAAATTAGCTATAGATATTGCTTGTTATTAGGAATAGATTGCGGCTGAGTAGGTAATTGAGTTGGTTTGGGATTAGGACTTGTTGCTGTAGGAGGTGGCATTATTGCAGATGGTTGCACTAGAAGTGGTAATTGTGGATAACTAGAATTTTGGTTAGGCCACGGTGGAGGCCCCCTCCATTGGTTATTTTGCTGTCCATTTCCCTCTGGTGGTTTCCACTAATTTTGAGGCTTGGGCCATTGGTTATTTTGTTGGTTAGGCCATTGGTTATTATGTTGGTTAGGCCACTAGTTATTCCAGACATTTTGGGAGTACTGAGGAGGATTGTGATAGTTTTGGTTCTTCCATTGATTATTATATGGATTGGAAAATTGTAAAGGATCTTGAGGAATACCTTGTCTTGAAGCCCATGGTCAATTTTGAGCAACAAATATCACCTTCTCTTCATCTCCTTCTACCTTCATGTACTCTGTTGGCAAATGTTGATTCTCCAGGTTCGCCACCAGCTTGCATCCATAGTCTTCCTTTTGTTTACGGTAATGAGGACAATACTCAACTAACTGAGATTCAATGTTGGCATGATTTTTCTTGGAAATCATGGTGTCCAAATGTGTAGCAACATTATTAATGATGTCTTTCTTGAAATCCACCAGCAGGTTAGATATTTCCAACTTTCAAATGTTTGAACTAGTTCCTTTAGTGACTATAGACTGAAATCCTCTACCCTTCTTCACAGTTGACCATGAGTAGTCGAGACCAATTTTATTGAGATCGTCCCACATGGATAGGGAGATGTATCCTCCAGCCATGAGGTCTAGTGCTTCTAGGAAGTTATCATTTACCCCTCTTAAGAAGACTAGTTTCTGGGAGTCCTCTGCTAGCACATGTTGGGGATTCTTCTGCATGGTGTACAAAAAATGTGAAACATAGTCCTCCAAAGTTTCATCCTCCTTTTGCGACATTATAAAAATGTCATCTCCTCTTGGGTCACCCCCTTGCAATACTCAAGTTGTATTTCTATAGAAACAAAGTCTGCATCTCATCCCAGGTAGTTGCTGCATTATCCCCTAGGCCCATGAACCATCGTAAGGCAGACTCCTTCAGCATTGCTGGAAACAACTTAAGTTTGTGGGCATCATTGTTATAGTCGAAGCTACCATAAAGAATGTCAAAATCAAATAAAAAGGTGTCTGGATCTTTGGTTACTAGGCCAGAGAATTTTGGTAGTGTGGTAGTGGGTATGTTTTTGAGATTAGCATTGTTTATAAGGCTTGGAAGAGAGAATGGAAAGGTGGGTTGTGCCATTATTGGAGGTATTTGGATATGTATTTGTTGATGGAAATGAGTGCTAGCTACAGGATTGTTAACAATAGGTGTATTGGGGTTAGAATTATCTAGAAAGCTAGCCAATATTTTTGCAAAAGGCCACAAGCCAACTATATCAAAAGGCTTTACTCCAGAGGAAAGACTGCAGGAAAATCGGGACTTGCATCAACAAAAGGTAACTCAACATCTTCATTAAAATTCATAGACTCTCCTGGAAGAAATCTGCCATATTCATCCTATCTTCTACCTCTTCGATGCATGCAAGTGAATTATTCACACTTGTGAAGTGAATTCAAGGCTACAAACCACTATCTACGAAAACTAGGAAATTATCTGGAAATGAAAAATGACTCAAGAAGGTTCTTAGCTTGACACCATCCCCAGCAACAATGCCAAAAATGAACTGCCTCACAAAAAGTGCTAGTAATCATGCCGAGGCCTTTCCTAGGAATAATATTTTCAAACTAAGGATCACTTCCTGCACTACGAGGTGCATTTAAATTTTCAACCTAGGGATGTATACTTGAAATGGGACAACATGATATGTGCACTACGTCACTCAAAGAGTCATACTACTTATGCTGTAGGAAGGTAAAATGCATAAAATAAATATACACTATTGTTGCAGGAAGGTAAACACACTTAAATCCTAACTGAAAGTAATGTTCAAAACCATAAACTCAACTTAAACCTATTATTTCAACCCAGAGCATCCATTATAACTATCCTTGCAGGTGTTGCGGGAACATTCACAAAGTAGAATGTTGCAGGAAGAAATAGTAAACTCCTATTTGAAATGTTGGAAATGCTGAACGCAAATATACTCTACTATAATCTAATCCACCTACCAAGTGGGCCCCCTTGGTTGGCTTTTGCTACCTACTTAACACAAAAACTTCCTTATATTTTAGAAACTGATTACATAGGAACAATACATAAAACTGTAAAATAACTTGTTGTGCAAGATGCAACAATGTATTCCAAAAACTTTGAACTTACAAACTAATAGTCAAATCCCTATAAATAGAGGATTCACACTTATTCAAAATAGAAAGATGAGCTTGCTGAAAATATGTCAGAGAAGAAAGAGGGGACGTAACAGCCTATGACATATGCAATGAAGTCTGGGTGACCAATTCAATCAGATAATGAGTGGAGAAGAAATATAGCAAAGCTATATTCCTATATTGTCTGAAATGGTGGCTCCTCCAATGTAGCAATTGTGTCATTCATTGCCATGATGTCTTTCCTCCTCGCAGCTAGACTTCAACGTTCTCATTTTAATGTTGTCGACCACTTTCAAGCTGCTACTTCTTCCTGGTAGGTTAGTTATCATGCGAAAATATGTAGACAAGTAAACTTAATCAAATTAATCCAAATATTAGAACACACATTCTGATAGCTATATGGAATACTACAATATATATATA
>MU224589.1:703912-753980 GCA_018584345.1 Thuja plicata | reverse complement strand
TATATATTGGCAAACATGACATAACTAGCTACCCATAGGTTTGCCGGTTCTAACTATAATTTAACATAATTCAATTGGTTATAAGTCCACAAATGTCTTGGTAATAATTAGAAATAGATTATTAAGATCAATGTAAAATAGAGTCAATAAATTGTCTCATCACATTGTATAAAGGGGGAATTTGGCAATCCGCACAACTACCAAAGTAGGCATTAAAACCAAATAATGTATGAAGGACATTAGTCCACACCATTAGAAGTCAGAGACTAATAATTCCTTTCGAGGCATCATCGAAAGGAATAAAATCTAACTATTGTAGAATGTGTGTAAAATGAATTTTGTTTTCATAGTTGACCTAGTCCACACCATGATGACTATGATAAGGACATCCTAGATATTATTATTAAGGTTCCTTTTAGATGTATGGCATTTGTGCAGATATGCTTTCTATTGCCTATAAATAATATATGAATATAGGTTGAATATTTCTGACGACATTGTTGTGTAATGCTTATTAGTGGAGAAATTAGAATGTCTAATAGCATAGTCATTTCATTGAATAGTTGCAAAGAGTACATGAAGCCATGATATTGGAAGAAGATTACTCTCAATATTTAAAAAATAGGATATTAGATTGTAGGCTCAGAAATCTTGATGTTTTTATAAATTTGAAGCAATAGTTATAAACCAATTTTCTTGGATTGTACTCTATAAAATTGAATGTTGTTAAAGCTTAACTAGTTATTTTGAGGAACTAGTACTTCTTAAATGAGTATATTTGGATCTAAAGGAAAATATTGAGGGAGAGGTAGCATTGACATGAGAAGATTATGTAGTTTGGCACATTCCTTCACCAGCTAGCAGCTTCTACTCATAGACTCTACAATTTAAAAAGGATAAATTTGAAATGAACAAGTAGATTAAAGAGAACATTTTGTTGAAATCAAGGTTCTCTAGAATTATGAGTATATAAAAGAGAAGTATTTGAAACATACAATGCTTGTTTCATTTGCAATAGAGAGAATGTTATTATTTATAGCAATTGAGAATGTGCCTTGAATTTTGAAATGCCACATGAGATATACAACTACAAACATATAATTTTCAAATGGTATTGATGCATGTTTAGGAATTTCTTCTTGCAATATTTTACCATGCATGTTGCATTCAACAATATCATTTATAGCTTCTATCACACATTGCAGGAAGGTCTCATATGTAAATTTTGTTGTTGTTGCACATGGTGTGCATTAGAAGGTGTTGGTGGAAGACGATTGGGAGACTATGGATGACTAGTAGAAGGTGTTGCAAAGAAATTGATATGGTGACACATGAGTATTTATGGGTTTCAATGTACCAGAAACCTATAAAATAAATAAAGTATTCATTAAATTTTTCAAATTGTTATTAATTTTTTTGTGTTTTGGGTGATACCACAATAGTGGGTTACACTTTTTTGCCTAAACGGACATTGAAGTCTATATTTTGAGAAAAACGTTCACATTTGGATGCATATTGTCGTTAAAGTGTTTAAAATCGGAAGATGAAGTAAACTAGAGTCCTTTAGGATTTTCTGTCTAGATTGTAAATTTATTTTTTTATATTTTTTTTAATTGATTTTAATGGGTTTTTTTTCTCTCACTAAAAGTGCTATGTTGCTGAAAACGTCATTTTCAAAAAGGTACAATGACTTTGTACAACATAACTTTTTTTCTAAAATAGATATTAATGCGCTTCTTTCAAATTTGGTTTTGTAACATCCATACGGAGGGCATGCAATTGGTTTGATGGATATCATGATTATTTCATATTTTATGAATGTTTGAAGTAGAGTAAACCGTAATTGTGACATATGTTGACAACGTAGCTGATAACTTGTTGTGTATTTATCAAAATTAAATTATTATTCTTTTGATAGAAAGAAGACTCAAAGCTGGAGGGCACTATTATTTTTCAAATTTTTTTTCCTCTTTTCTACTATTTTTCATTGAACGTCAAACCTAGAAGTTTATATTGGATAAAAAACCTACATCCGATGCATGTCAAAATACATAGACCTAATTAGTTCAAAATTTGTCAAATCTATATTCATTAGAAAGCTTGTTCAGAGTACTTGTGTGATGCCAAGGGAGGTGTCCCTATTCTTCCATTTGAGCCCCGCGCTTGAGCCCCAAAGCCATGAAAACTGTAGATTTCTGTTAGCCTTTGCAGATAGCCTCAATTTTGGGGGTTTCGATAGAAACTACTTTCGATCGAAACTAATTAGTTTCGATCAAAAGTACTTTCTATCGAAAGTACTTTCTTAGTTTAACATGCTTATGGGTCAAAATCCCACTAAAATCTTTACTAGCTTAGTTTTGATCGAAACTAACTTAGTTTCGATCGAAACTAGGTTAGTTTCGATAGAAACTAAGCAAAAAAGGTAGTTTCGATCGAAACTATTAATGTTCTGATCGAAACAATCAGGTACTTTCTATCAAAATTACCCAACTAAATCCTCCCACCTCGCAGATATGTGAGGAATTTCTTCCTCCAAAAAATTGTAACCCACTATTGTGGGATCACCCTTTTAACAATAGTTTTGTTTACAGTATTCAATGGTTCTTTTTGCTAACCTCAAAACTAGATAAAATAAGGTTTAGGAGCACTAATTTACTAATTTTATAATTGATCTCATCTATGAACATTATCAGGGTTGATTTAATAGTGCTTGTGCCTCTGGGGCTATTGCGGGAAACATTCTTAAGTAGCAAGAGTGGTGTTCTTGCTCTAACAAGGTTTTAATTGAGTGTGACATATATAGTAGTATGGTAGTTTAGAACAATGACCTGCAAAAGAGAATTGTGTATTAGTTAATGTGGAATTCAAATTGTATTATGTAATAAGTGTGAAATTTGGTTGGATATTGGCATGAGGTAGCTTACAATAGTTGGGTCAGATATAGACTCTACATCTTTTACACGGATTTGATATTTGTTTGGCGGTTGGGTGTGTGCTTTGACAATGACACCCAAAGTTCCAACCAAGTAATTGTTTTGTGAGTTGAGAACCTTAGATTTTTTTGCATTAGGTGTGAGCCTTTATTGTTTACAAACTTTATAAATAGTCTCAATAGTTGTGTCTATATTTAACTAAAGGTATTAGTCAACATCTCCTCTTTTGTATTGGCTTTTTTTATTTATTACAATTTTTTTTTAAATTTACACTTGTTCTAGGTAAGAGCTTGCGAGGGAATGCGACAATTAATTAATTGGTAATGTTAGCTGTGATAGTTATCTGGCCATGACTATTTAGTAGGTCAATATGCACTATATGTGCTTTTGTTGGATTTTTTGGGTTCTGAGCATATGTAGGACCATATGTGACAAGGATGCCACCTTTGAAGGTAGTGGCAAAATGTATTGCACAAATTTCAATTATGCTAGATATATGGTGTGGTTCTACCCTTATTCTCTAGGAAACGTAGAAGAGGTATTTTAGATTATGCAGTAATAGGAAAGTTAATTTAAATAATTTAGATGTGTAATATAGTTATTATCTTTTTTTTTCCAGGTTGTTGTTGAAGTCATTTTCAGTTCCAACAGTGGATATGTGTGAGCACCTGAAAAATGTATGACATAATTTAGCATTATAATTGAATATAAAATTATGGGCTATGGAAATGTTTCAATTTGTATGAAGGAAGGAAATGTGGACTTAAAGTCATATTAGCAATACTTTGCGTCAATGTGCGGTCAATTTTTGTCTAGGAGGTTGTTGGTCATTGAGAAAGTAATCTAGATTGATGTGGTTATCACTTTGTGTTGTTCCTTGGTGTCGTAGTTGTGCTCATCGCCTGGAGGACTGCCCTGATGGGGAGATATATTAAGATTTCTAAAGAATGCATAATATGTGTAGAAGAGAGTATGACTGAATATGATATCAATAGGAGGTTGTAATGGTGATACCATTTTCCCTATGATATGCTTCTTTTTCCTGCGGTACACTTCTATTTCATGGCTCATAGTAATTAAGGAAATGTTTAAAGAAGGTTCTATAATTCATAAGTATTATAAAACATAGGAAATTGTGTTAGTAGTCACGTACCAAAATTTGAAAATCTAGTATAAAATCAAAACTTTTATAAAAGTTTAACTGATATCTGAAACCTCTAATAAAGTGAAATGAACTAGTGAGTGGAAAAGTGACACATGTAGTTTTAATAGAACTGAAAAATAATGAGATAAATTTGATAAAACATAGGATAGATGAAAAAAATTGTAAGGTATAAAGGCTAACTTGACAAAAAAGGTTTATGAGAGTAATATGCACACTAGATTTGGTCAAGGGATTCAGCCTCTCAAATTTCCAAAGAATATTAAATTTGCCAGAAAGAAGCATCGTCCAAAGGTAAATGGATGAAATGTCAAAATACTAAAGTTATAAGAAAAGGTACTCAACACAAACAATAAACATTTCAAATTTTAAATGGTCCAAAAAAGCAACTAGCTTGCAACAGATGGCTTAGAACATTAGAGGTCAACATAATACTATGATGTGGGTTGTATTTAATTTAGACCATCTTATTTATGAGCTACACTTGATTTAGAAAAATTATTAGGGAAATTACCACTATTATAGACAAAGGGTGAGAGGATGCCAAATTTTGCTAAAGCATTGTTGAGTTTTCTTGGCTAATATTTGTATAACTTAATATGGTGAGGAAAATGGGAATAAATTGATTTAAGAACAAGTACTACATTTTTCATTTGAAAGTTGGAATTTAGAAATATATTTGTAGTATGCAATGTCTCTTGTCATTTGGTGTTGTAGTGAGTCTTGTTCTCGTGTTCAAGGAAATTGTAACTATCAATTGAAAAATGGGTACTTGTTCTTGTGCTCAATTCTTAGCAAAGGTTGTTTACTTCGAAATGCATTAAATTAGAACTAGGAACTAGGAAATATGTTGTGGATACTATTCATGATGGAGGAAATACTTATATAGTAATAAAAAATTAAATGCTATAGTTGTAGCTAATTGTTTGTGCAAAGGGGTCCATAAATTTTGGTATTCAACAATCATTGTAAAGAAGAGATATGTATCTTTTGTAGTGGGTATATTTGGATGCTGAAAAATTCTTTGTTTAATCCTTTGGAGGTAATCTATACATTGGAAAATTATTTAGTTAGGTACTAAAGAGTAAGACTAGTAAATGTAACCGAAAAGTAAGTAACATGCAGTGGCTTCAATTGGTATGTTTGGATCATCAAGAGCTACTAGATCAAAACATCTGAGTGTAATCTGTACATTGAAAACTTGTTGTGTTAGGAAGGTGAAAAAATTATAAGGCATGAAATAACTAGAAAAGGCATTGATAAATAACATTAAATAAATTGTAATGGTTAAAAGGGATGATTTCGTATATGTGTAATTCAAAATTTTTTTTGCATTGTAATGTACATGAAAGGTTGTGTTTTAGTCTATTTTTTCCTATAGAGATGTTTAATAGAAGACAAGTTTGTAAGGTATCTCAAACAAATGAGAAATATATTTATCTTTTTCAGCATAATAAAAGAATTGAACTTACTTTTTTCTTGTTATTTAATCAGATTGTTGACCGACTTTATTCTTGTTGTGTGGTCACATAACTTCCATGTGGGCTACAACAAGAGTAGTATGGATACTACAAGATTTTTTTTTTTAGTATGTATATAATATATTAAATTTAGCAAGAGTGGTATTGATATTGTGTGTATAAATATAATCCAACAAACTTTTAGAATGTGTTGTTGGCTTTTCAACAATAAAAGATAGTTTTTGGTCATGCATGAATTCTAGGAGCGTAGTTTTTTTTTTTGTAGAATGTAACATTTCAATGTTGAATTCTCCAAGAACTATGATTTTTCCACTATGCGAAAATGTGTTGGTGATACTTTCTATTAGGTTAAAAATTTCTTTAATGGTTGCACCTCATATTAGGTAAAGATTTGTGATAAGTAGAGTAGTACCAAGATGTAAGAGATCAATAGTTATTTATTCTATATGTTTTGTTGCAAAAGTATCCGATTTTAGCAATGTAGTTGTTTTTGTACGACAATTTAGTAGCCCATGAATAGACAATGAATAGTAGTAGTTGACTTTGGCATTGAGCAAGTTGAGGTGTTCATGAGTTGTGTGTCTATGTCCTGGAAAATAAGTATAGTTACTTGAAGCAAATCATGGTTCTGGGCTATTTCTTCTCCATGCAATGAAAATCTTTGAGTATTCAAAGAACATATAATGAAATGGTTTGATGGTGTTGAATAAATATTGTATTGAGGTCTCCATTGTACTGAGGTTTGAAGACAATGCATTTCTTTGTTAACTTTTTCGCATATTTTGAATTTTTTATGTTGTAATTTTTGCATCATGTATAGTGAGTCAATGTTTTGTACACGAGACAAAGCAGTGTAAGAAAGAACATGTTGGTAGCCTATGTAGGGATTAAAATAAAGAGCATCCATTGTTAAAACTTGTGCTCTATAGATAGTTTGTGCACATGCTAGTTGAAAAGGAATTGTGTTTAGGTAACTATTTTTGTACTTGCCTTGACTTTTTTAGCTATTATCATTATTGGTGTCCAAGATGGTGAAATGGAGTTTGTGTATAGGCTTTGTATTTTTTGGCATCATGATTTTCCAATTGCATGGTCATTGAATTGAATCTGAGCAATGTCTAGTTGCTCAGTTGTGTGCATTTGGAAGATGTCATCAACACCATTGACTAGTTTGTCTTGTATATCTAGGTTTCCATCTATTAAATCAACTAAAATTCCTACCTTGACATAGATTATGTTGGGAAGTGATGATTTCTCAACTTGGAAATTAATATTGTCAATTGGAGTGTCTTTCTTATCAATGGCTTGGAATACATAGAGCTTAGTAACCAAGTAGTTTAGCATTCTCTTATTGTGTTCATCAATGGCTAAATTTCTCTGAAACAAATATGAGAACCTTGGATCACTGGGAGGAGGCTTGAAACATGTTCTATTCAAATAGGAGATGTCTTGGTCATTTTTTGGAAGTTCTAGCATGCTTCAAGATGGAGATGAATTGTTCATTTGTTTGTCTAACTACATTGAGTAGTTCGATGCATAGGACACTATCAATCCAAAATGTGTATGGTATTTTCTCATTATTTATTGTTGGTTGTTCAAATATCCAAGAGTCGCATATAGGTTGTGCTTGGTATAAGTCACCGTATAATATTATATCAATATTACGAAAGGGTTTTGTTGGCATATATTTGATTTGATGAAGCCTTATGTCAATATTGTACAATATTCTAGAGCTAATGAATGAAGCTTGGTCAATAGGCAAACTTTGCAATTGTTTTATTTTTTTCTTAGGTTATCTAGCGTGTTCAAATCCAAAGGTAGCATTCTCATAGAATTGCATGGTAGGTGGAAAATGGAAAGTTTTGTTATACCACCTATGTGGAACATTTATTTTCCTATAGAATCCACAATAATCCCTTTGGATTTGAGTGGGTCACTATCTATTTTCTTATCATAGATCTAAATCATTGTTGGGAAGAGTACTTTTGCTATGAAAATTTTGTCTATGCCAGCTCCACTTGTCAGGAGTAAGTATAATGGTTTGTCGGGCACAATTATTTTTGTTATTAATACATCTTTGTAAGCATAAGTACATTGTTGTCATAATTGGAAAAATACAAGTGACAGTGTTCTATCTTGCTTGGTCATGATGAAGGGGACTCCCCTTAATACCACAAATACACAATATAAACAAAGAGAAACAACATAAATTTGCAAGAATAGAAAATTGGCTTCTTATTGGCTCCACAAATGTGGAATTACAAACTTCAGAATTATAATATCAAAAGCCACATGGGCATCCCTTACAATAATTTGTAGGACAAAGCCTCCAATAACCACCCTGAACTACCCTAGAAAAGACTACGCGCCTTCCTTAAATAGGCAATTTTCCACCGCTCGAGAAGGTGCCAAAAGTCTAGCCATTAAGGCCGACTACCCTTAGCATTTAATTATTTTTCACTTTTATTACAAAAGGGTCGGCTTTAAATATTTACAAAATATGATATTAGGTAGCCCAACTTTCGGAAGCCATAAATTTTGAACCATATCTCTGATTGGCTATTATAACCACTTTCCAAAAAGGGGAGATCAAGATCTATAGTGGCTAATAGGCAAAGTGCCAATCAGCTGGGGGTTTGACCTTGATCTAGAGCCTCTAAGGTCCTGAAAATTGAGCTTAAAGGTTTCGGACCCTAAAATCTCAACAGTAAATCCTTAATAACTTTGCCAATACAGATGCTATGGCAATGAAACTAAATTGGCATGCTTATATGACTAAGATGATCCTTCACCTGAAAAATTAGAACATTCTGAGTTCAATTGGCAAACTTAATAAAAATAGCAAGTTTCCAAAAATAATAGCTTTGTACAAAATAGCTCTTATTGAATAGAAAACACATGTTTTTGGGTGATGCAAGATTTCCCTTACACCTAGGATGCTCCTGCATCAGACACCCAGGGTAATTTGAGAAGTGACCCTGCCACGTCTTAGGTGTGCAGAGGAAAACCAAGACAGTCAACCTCCTCCTTTGTCAGCCATGATTAATCTTCTATAGGTCATCCTCTCCATTTGACCAGATACTCTTTATATGTCCTATTCCTTGTGCTTCTGCCAACATGACTATCTAGTATATCTTCAATCTCCTTAGTAGTTGAAGTAGTAGCTAGAATACTCCATTGTGCTTCTGTGACCTTGCCTTCAACACCCCCTTCATGGTACTCTGTCAACTCTGCAATGTTAAATACTGATGAAATATTCAACTCAGTAGGCAATTCTACCTCATAAGCATTTCCTTAATCATGCTTCTTCAGTATCTTAAATGGCCCAAACTTCTTCATTTTCAACTTGTTATATGTACCAACTAGAAATCTCTCATTTTGCAAATGAGCCATGACTTCATCCCCAACCTAAAATTCTTTATGCCTCCTTCTCTCATCTACCTTAGCTTTATACTGTGCATTCATCTTGGTAATGTGATTCCTCACCTCCTCATGGATGTTCTTCAAATGTTCTGCAAAATCCTTAGCTTAAGCACTACTTATCTCTCCTTTGTCTATCTTCCTTAACTCTAAAGCATTTCTGGGACTACTTCCAAATACAATATGGAATGGTGATTTACCATTGCTTCTATTGACCAAATTATTGTATGCAAATTTTGCCTATGGTAAAATCAAATCCCAACCTGTTGGCTTATCTCCAACCAAACATCTCAACAAATTCCCCAAACTCCTATTCACCACCTCTGTCTGTCCATTAGTTTGTGGATGATGTGATGAGCTGAAATTCAAGTCTGTCTTCAACTTCTTCCATAATGTGTGCCAGAAATATCCAACAAACTTAGTGTCTCGATATGAAACTATACTCTTTGGCAGACCATGTATTCTCACCACTTCTTTGAAAAACAATTCAGCCACATGAATAACATCATTAGTCTTCTTACAATGAAATATGCCATCTTTGAAAACCTATCAACCACCACAAAAATTGAATCATGTCCCCGCTAAGTCCTTGGTAAACCAAGAACAAAGTCCATACTGATATCCTTCCAAGGCTTCTCTGGTATAGGTAATGGCTAATACAATCATGTATTCTTCTTTTCTCCTTTTTCCATTTGACATACTCTACAACTTTGTACAAAATTCTTGACATCTTGCTGCAACTATGGCCAATGATAATTCTCGCTAACTAGAGCAAGGGTTTTATCTCGACCAACATGTCCAACCAATCCTCCACTATGCTTCTCCTTGATGAGATTCTCCCTCATAGAACTTCATGGAATGCACAACTGGCTCCCTCTATATAACATTCCATCCTGAATGATGAAGTCCAGCCACTTCATTCTGTCTAGAGTAATAGGTTTTGTACAAGCTTTCCAGGCTTCACCAAAATCAGGATCCTCTGGATACAAACTCTTGAGTTCCTTGAACCCAACCACCTCAATCTGCATCTTTTTTAGCAAAAGTTTCTATCTACTAAGAGCCTCTGCAACTCTGTTAGATTTTCCACTACTATGTTTTAAAACAAATGTGTAACTCTGCAAAAATTCAACCCATTTCAAATGTCTTTGATTCAAATTTACTTGACTATTCAAATATTGCAAAGCTTGATGATCAGTATACAAAACAAACTCCTTAGGAGGTAGATAGTGTCTCAACTTCTTCAATGCTTAAATTATAGCATAAAATTCATGATCATAAATAGAATATTTTCTCTTGGCATCATTTAACTTCTCACTGAAATATGCAACAGGTTTACCTTCTTGGCTCAAAATAGCTCCTATTCAAGTACCACTAACATTACAGTCTACTTGAAACACCTTATTAAAATAAAGAAGTGCTAAAATAGGTTATTCTGTAACTTTTTGTTTTAACAGTTCAAAACTCTTCTCAGCCCCTTTAGTCCACTTAAACTCTTTCCTATCACCTCTCATTGTTTCAGTCAAGGGACCACAAATACTGCTAAAAATTATGATAAACTTTCTTTAAAAGCTATCCAAACCATGAAATAATCTTACCTCAGTAGCACTCCTTGGAGTAGGCCATTCTAGGATAGCCTACACTTTCTCTGGTTCCATTTTTCAGTCCTTCTACTAAAACTACAAATCCCAGATATGCTAACTCCTTCTTCACAAAATTGCACTTCTTCAAATTAATCAACAATTTTTGTTCCCTCAACTTCTCCAAAACCCTATGAATATGCATTAGATGTTCCTCCAATGTCTTACTAAAGATCAGAATATCATCTAAGTAAACAATGACAAACTTACCCATAAATTATTTCAAGACCTCATTCATGAGCCACATGAAAGTGCTTGGTGCATTGGTTATCCCAAAGGGCATGACCAACCCCTCAAAAAGTCCCTCCTTTGTTTTGAAGGCAGTCTTCCATTCATCTCCTTCTCTGATCCAAATTTGGTGATATCCACTCTTCAGATCTATCATTGAGAAGTACACAGCTCCACTCAAACAGTCCATAATATCATCTATCCACGAGAATGGAAATCTGTACTTGATTGTGATCTTGTTGATAGCCCTAGAATCTGTGCACATCCTCCATTCTCCATTCTTCTTTGGTGCTAATACTACTGGTACAACACATGGACTCAAGCTCTCACAAATCAAACCCTTCTGCAACAACTCTTGCACTTGTCTGTTCAATTCTTCACTTTCTGCTAGTGCCATTCTATGTGCTGCCTTATTTGGCAAACTGGCTCCTGGGATAGAGTCCATCTGATGACTGATCTTCCTTACTGGTGGTAATCCATCAGGCACATTATCAGATACAATATCCTGAAACTCATTCAACAAATCTGTAACTTCTACAGGCACATCTTCTACTTCCTCTTTACTAGCTTTTGGAAATAAGGCAAAACACATATTCTCATGCTTCATACCCTCTATGAATTTTCTTCCATCAAAAAAAATTATTCTTGCATTACTACATACCTTTTCTTATGTATTGTTCAATGGTTTTAGCTTATGTTGCACTCCATCCTTTGTCAGGGAATATGTATTTGCACGACCATCCATAGGTATGATATCACATAGTACCTCATCACAATACCTTCCAATCTTGAACTTTACTAGGCACTGTTCACTAACCATGACCTTGTGGTCATCCTGCACCCAGGCGATCCGGTATGGATGTGGGTGTTTCTGCCTCTTGAGCTTCAACTTTGTGACCATCTCTTTTGACACCAAATTTTCAGTACTTCCACTATCAATAATCACATCACAACACTTATTCTCACACTTGCACCTAGTGTGAAACAAGCTCCTCCTTTGCTCAGGTTCATTTTCACCACTCAGCAGGACTCTTTTATTAACTAGGACTTCTCCTCCTTCAGCATCTTCAGAAGGAGATGATTTTGTATCTTCATCCACATGTGCGACTCTAGCCTAGCTGTCATTTCTCCTATCTACCCTTCCTTGGCATTGAGGATATTAATATGCCCTATGACCTTCTTCTCCACAGTGAAAACATGTTCCACGAAAGCCTCCTCTTCCTGATCCTTGTCCTCATCCTCTTCCTCTTTGATCTCTATTATTTTGATTGAAATTATTTCCCCTCTGACCTTGACTACTACTAGCGTCATCCTTCTTTTTCTGATCTTCATTTTGGCCTCCATAAGATCGTCTACGAGATCTTCCACCACGACCTCTTCCGCTTTGCCTGCTTTCAAACTTCTTGTTCAACTTTTCCTCTACCTTTAGGGAAAACTAGTAGGCCTCTTCAATATTGTTCATGCAGATCAGGTTCAACTCCTCTTGAATGCTCGACCTCAACCCATTAAGGTAACGGGCAACTTTCTCCTTGTCAGCTTCTGCATGGCCCGTTCTGATGAGGATTCGATAGAACTCCTCTATATACTCCTGGACAAATTTCCCTGCTTGCTTCAAACCTTGAATTTTCTTCAGTAGATCGAGCTCATAATCAACAGAAATGAACTGTCACTTCAATTCATCCACCATCCAATCCCATCTTGTGATTTTCTCCTTTCCTCTTCTATCTCGCTCCAACTGAATCTCCTGCCACCAGATCTTCGCATGACCCTTCAGTCGGGCCTTCACAAATTTGACCCTATCAGGATCCTCAATATCTTCATACTCAAAATATTCTTCTATTTCATCGATCCAATCGATCAACTCTTCTGGGCTAAGATTTCCTGAAAATGTGGGAACATCAAGCTTAGGTCTTTTCTTGATCTTGGAAATGGCCCGGAAAAGCCTTTCCTCCTCTTGGTTCAGAATTTTTTCCTTCCTGATCAAAATCTCCTTCTACTTCGGCTTCATCCTCACTTTCCTCTCTTACAGCAAGATTCATGCCTCTATGAATCTCTTCCTGCAATGCTTGTACTTGTCTCTGTAGGGCTCTAACCTCAGGTGGCACACCTCCAGCTCTTCTACCACGCTCCCTTTATAGAGGCATTTTTATACTTATCACTGAAACCCTAACCACGGTCCTCGTGCAAACTGCCTCACATTCGGTGACCTGTCTACACACTCACGAACTTCTCGCTCTTATACCACTTGATGAAGGTGACTCCCCTTAATACCACAAATACACAATAGAAACAAAGAGAAACAACAAAAATTTGCAAGAACAAAAAATTGGCTTCTTATTGGCTCCACAAATGTGGAATTTTAAACTTCAGAATTACAATATCAAAAACCACATCAGCATCCGTTACAATAATCTGTAGGACAAAGCCTCCAATAACCACCCCAAACTGCCCTAGAAAAGACTACGGGCCTTCCTTAAATAGGCCATTTTCCACCACCCGAGAAGGTTCCTGAAATCTAGCCATTAAGGCCGACTACCCTTAGCATTTAATTATTTTTTACTTTTATTACAAAAGGGTCGGCTTTAAATATTTACAAAATATGAGATTAGGTAGCCCAACTTTCGGAAACCATAGCTTTTGAACTGTAGCTCCGATTGGCTATTATAACCACTTTATGGAAAGGGGAGATCGCGATCTATAGCTAGGAGTTTGACCTCGATCTGGAGCCTCTAAGGTCCTAAAAATTGAGCTCAAAGGTTTTACACCCTAAAATCTCAACAGCAAATCCTTAATAACTTCGCCAATACATATGCTATGGCAATGAAACTCAACTAGCATGCTTATATGACTAAGATGATCCTTCACCTGAAAAATTATAACATTCCGAGTTCAAATGGCCAACTTACTAAAAATAGCAAGTTTCCAAAAATAGCAGCTTTGTACAAAATAGCCCTTATTGAATAGAAAACACATATTTTTGGGTGATGCAAGATTGCCCTTACACCCAGGATGCTCCTGCATCAGGTCATGTACAAACTGCAATAAGATGCAACAACATATGTATCTAATACAAACTCTATATCTGTCCTTGCATACCATAATGTTGGCACCTCTTTTACAAATGCATTTATCCAAATGGAAGCTGGATTTCATTTCAGCAGAACAATTTTCCGTGACAATGTTGTCTCCAACACTAAAATGTAATTTGCTTCATCTATTTGGAATTCATTAAAGAAATTATCGAATGTATCCTACTTTGCATAGTGTTTATTTTATAGTTGCTTGAAGAAGCTTCTTTCTTTATCTTTGAGTATGGTGTTGGTAACTGGTAGGGGCTCTAATATTATTGTTCTTCTCATGGGGATAGTGGCAAGCTAAATCGACAACCCAAAGTTTTTTTACTTTTTATAGGTTTTTGTATGCTGATATGTCTGCATTTTCACAATATTTGCATCGAGCAATGCATAGTCACGCGAAATTTACTTTTTAACAAAGTGTTCTATTTTATTGTCTTCACAATCTCCATATAGAGGCTTATATTTCTACCATAACATGAAATAGACGTGTTTATTCCCTCAATTTTGGAACTCTATCACAAAAAGTAGTTTGATACTCTGTCGAATAACCTATGGTTTTTTAATATCATCTTTTGAAATGCGTTGATCCTATAGTTGAAGGAGCAACTTCTTAGGACTGGGTTTTTCCTAAATTTAAAGTTCAAGTCTTTATCTTCTATCGTTTCATTGTATTTCACCTATTACATAGTAGATGTATGTTGTAATGCGTTGTGTAATGACTCCTAAAAGTTCTCAGTACTTGTTAATGTCACGAAGAAAGTTGTGCGGGGCTAGTTGTCTTATCATTGCAAATATATTTTTCTTGGTGTTTCGAAAATAGTCAGGGGACATGCAAATACTCCTTAGAGATCTAAATCCCAATGAGGATCTTAAGATTTTTTTCTAGATTTGTAGGACTACACACATCTTTTGCAACCAACTTTTTACCTTTCAACTTAGCTTTCCATATGTAGACCCATGCTAGTAAAGATATTTGTTGAATACTGATTTTTATGGCTTTGAAAAAATATTTGTTATATTTGGTGCAAAGTTATTGTCTTTATGCATGAGCTACCATTTTCTATTTTTTTATATGAAAAATTCTTTGTAATGTCTTCTGGTCATGCAAAGCCATAAAAGAGTGGTGGGAAATTCATTTATCCTAAATAGGTATCTTAGAATATGCTAAGAAGTTTGAAACCTTCCCATGGTGCAATTTCAATAATGGTCGATTGAGGTCTTTGATTGAATATGGGTCGTTAAACTAGTGGATAAGTGATTCAGTTATGGGTTCTTCATTATGTTCAGATAAAGTGTCATCTATATGTGTTTCTATTTCTATTTTCTTGTGGTCGTGTTCTTTTTTCTGGTGAATAGAGTTTACCAACCTTTTTTTTATTGAGATATTATCTTTCATGTATAGTGGTGTCTTTGATAACATTGGTGAAGAATTTATTACACAAGCAGGCCTAACATTGCCTTGTGCATATGCATTTTCGTATTGTAACTTGCACTTTAATCAATTGCTACTATTTTGGTTTCGTTTATTTGTCTAGGCAATGTTTTTTTTGCACTTTGTCAAAATCTCAAAATCTACAAGAACATTGATGACTGTACCATCCAAGCCGTATTGTGTTCTTTTGTATCCTAGTTGTCTGATCTGTGCAAAAGCAATACAGAGGGAAACAAGCCTTTCTTTTAAAGTGGCTAAGGAATGTACAACATCTATACGGTTATTGTGTATTATGTTCCATGGAGTAGCTAAAGCCGGGACTTTTCCAATTGTAGTAGCTTGTATACCCTTTGCAAATGGTTTGGCCTATTAAAAATATTTTCCCATTGGTTGGAATAGAAAGGAACGGCAAAGTACGAATAAATACATTGTCATTTTTGTAGACATCTTTATGGAAACACTACATCTCACAGAGAGTACATGATTGAGTCGGTGTGTCGTTAATGATCGCAAGTTTATCCTATTGGATTTGTCGATTGAATTGTTTTGTGTACTTGTATGTGCGTGTCTAATGGGGTGGTGGCTTGGCCTTGTCTTATAGAATAAATATTTCCTCTTAGATTGTGTACATGGATGTGTTTGGTTTGTACTTTTTTTGGTGTTCAATTAGCGTGATCAGTTGCTATGTCTGTTTGGTTCATGTCTTTATTATGTATTGCTTCTTTTAATAATCACAATGAACGACAAGAATTCAAATTGACATTGGATATTTTTGTAATTTTTTCAGTGCTTGAGCTTATTGTCGGGAAATTCTTTGTGTTCTTTGTTGCAAATGCATTTGTCATAAATTTTGGCAGCGTGGGTTGTTTGCTATGCATTTCATCAGACAGTCATTGGTTTTCTTAAAACGACTCGTAATGATAGTGACCTGATTTGTTTTTGAAGAAAATTAAGTTAATGTTTTTTTCTCGATTTTGTGCATTTTCAATATACTTCATCTTTTGGTTGTGGAGTTTCTTTCCATACATATATTTTTAGATGAAATGTGTAGGAAATCCATAATAAGAAAAATTCAAAACCTTCAAGGCTTCTTTCAGCATATGGTATTCCAATCTTAGAAATTGGTATTCACAATTGCAGGAGAGAATTGTTATCTGTCATAGAAGATCTCTCGAATAACCTAAAGCATGCCAATGCAAATTTTTCCTTCACTCTCAATGCATTAGCTAATGATTAAGCTACAAATAATTTTAAAGCTATAGCATCGAACCGATTATCAGCTAAGAAGGCTATAGAAGAAAACACGCTTTCACCACATGGAGCAACAATTGTAGCGAGCTGACTAAGGCCAACTTTGTCGAATTTTTCAACAATTGTGTCTCAAGCATTGATTATATTACAGTGTACAATAAGCAATTCTGGATCCATATATTGATGTACATTATATGTTCTTACTCTTGAAAATATCCTCTCACAGTGTCCAACTGTTTGAGTAGCATCGTGGAAAGGAATCGATTTTATAGGGTGGGATGCATCATTATTGAAATGAAAATATAATTTTTTCTATGTTGAGGACCAAACAAATATGGGGATATTCAGCCATTGTGCTAGCCATTATACATAGAATGTGTCTACCCAATGTTCGGTCTCATCATATGTGTTAGTTTTTTTTTGTTGAAATCTTCATTCTACGTAAATATGTGGTTCTGAAATGCACCTTATGCAAATCGTACAGTATTGATGGGTGCATCTCATGTTTAAAACATCTTAAAGCTACAACATAGTCATTGTGTAGACAATGCAAGAAATGGTCCACAAGACCATTGCAAAGTTCATTAGGTGTGTATTGACTATGAAGAAAAACAAAGATTATATCAAATAAGTAGTCACCAACTTTCAAGTTGAATGAATCAACTCGAAAGCAATGTACATTGTCAAGGGCTTCATCGATTTGTATTAACTGTGATTGTCCATCTGATTTGTATGTTTCTACTGTAATTTGTTTTTTTTTAGCTCTTGCATTGTATTGGGAGAGCTCTTTGGTAGCATATTGGCCATTTGATTGAGCAAAAAAAATGGTCTTGTACTGCGAATGGTTTAGCTTCCTATGGACTTTATACTAGCAAAACTATAACGGGTCATTATCAACATTAAACAGTACAAATGCAAGATTTTTCCTCTTGTTTATTGCATGGTCCAATCCCTATAGAATAGGAGCTCCACATTGTAAAATGCAGACGATTTTGTTGAGGTATTCAAAAATAAAAATATCTCAAGGATTTGACCATAGATTCATTACCTTGAGTGTTGCATATTCACAAGTTTTTAGAAACCCTGATAAAATGGGCAGTCTGTAAAGAAAAAGTCAGGAGATAGTTTCAATGTGTATCTCTTGCTATAAAGTTAATTGACATAGCCTTGTTGTCATAACAAAGGCAAGACAAAGTCAGAGACTCAACCCAAAAAGTAATCTGAGAGAGCATACTATGAAGTCTTAGTAAATAAATGGCAATTGCGAAGAAAATGAACACAACTACATGAGTGTATTTCATCTATTAAATTGTTAATCATAAACAATAATTGCATCATTCTCCTACAAGCCTTGGTATAATTGATTACTTACTTTGAATATTGAATATGTACAAGGAAGATCATATTGTGATTACAAATCATCCTACCTGGATATACCAAATTGGAAATAAACTAAACCTTTAGTGATTGATTACCTAACTTCAATATTGCACATGTACAAGCTCCAAGAATGCCTGATATAGAAAGCAACCTACGAAAAAGATATCAGAATACAATGTAAACGTATATCTTTTGTAGGGACTAAACTAACATATCTTGAATGCTATAAAAAGACAAAACAATTATGGGGTCTGAAAAAAGCCTCATGGAAAATGAGAGACTGCCAAGGCTAGGGAAACAAGTAAATACATTTTCTAAAGAGTTAAATATAGCTGAACTAAATAAAGTTATATGTTTCATTTAATGACAATTTCTATACCGTGTTCTGAGCCTTAGCGCATCCTTTTGCATCTAGTCTTTTGTCGATGGTATGAAAATACAATCACTACATACTTATGAGTGTGCTGGATGATATTGATTATGGAAACAATGCTCAAGATCTGCCTTGGTCCATGAAAGAGATATGATAACATTAGTCTTTATGAAGAAGGTTGGGGAAATATCTTGAGTGCATTGCATATTGTACCCAATCTAGTAACTATTTATATCAGACTAGTTTTTTTATACGGAGGAGCAGAAGTGGCAAAATATATTGGTAAGTTTTAGCAACTTAGCAGTTGTTGAGGTCAAAAGAGGATGTATATAAAAGGTTTCTAGAATTAAGTATCAAAGATGAACAAGATTCTATAGCTTAGCATATGTTGTACTAATCTGCAAAATCTTTTTTGCTAGTAATAATTGCATATTACATTTTGATATTTCTGGATACAAGTACACAACATGGGAAATGTTTTTTGATAAAGCTTATCATAAAGAAACAAATAATAGAGTACTTAATATGTAACATTTGCAAATGTTTCAACTTCCCTTGTTCCAATGATATTGCATATGCTTCTGCTTTGGGTTCTCCAAAAGTGTTTAAGCTGTTACGAGACATTGCCTCTAGAATCTGCAAATTGAAAATGGCATATTAGTTCAGATGAAAATGGAGTTGAATTTTAAAACTGATTTGCAATACTAAACATGTATTGTAGCTTTAGAGTGTGCTTTTATCTAATAGAAATAATGTTGAACACATAGCTCTTCAAGTAAACAACGAGATAAGTTTATTTATTGTACCTGTTTTACCAGTTGGACATTTGTTCCTGTTCATTCAAAATGCTACTTACAATGCTTGTTTGATAATGGGTTGTTCAGAAGCTTGGTAAAGGAGTAGTTACATGCTTAAAAACATGTACTTGGCAAAGAATAGGTTCTCTTTCTTACCAAAGAAACATGGTTCAAGGAAATCATTGTCAACTATGACGAACAGGTTGAAGGTGTAGGCCTTTTAAGATGATGGTCTAATTTATGGTTTATTTTAAGATTAAATAATATTGATACATTGCCTGAGATTCAAACTAATAGGAAAAAGTAATTCAAAAACATTAGGCTCCACCTCTTTCATGTATTGTAGCTTCAGAATATTAGCAAGTTGTAAAATACGTTAAGTGCATGGCATATTGTTCTCAATCTAACGACTACTTATATCACTCTGGTCTGTATATACAGAACTGTTGAATTGGGCGAGGATATTGAAAAGTTTCAGCAACTCATCAGTTTCTCAATTTAGAAGAGGCTATATATAAAAAGCCTCTAGATTAAGTATCAAATGTCAGGAGGCGTCTACCACATTATCCTTTCTATTTTAGATCAAAACAGTTATTTTGTTCTCTTTTTTGTAACTGATCTCATTAATGGAAAATAGGTCCTACAATGACCATGTCAATATTTCATTAATACGGAAAAGGTCTAACGATAACAATTTCAATTTCTCCGAAGCATGCATTTCTTGTACATTTTTATCGAGGCTATAGTTTTGTCTTATAGGTCCACCAAACTAAGTTATAATGTAGATTTTATTTGTTTATTTGTTGTTTCCACGAGATTACATTCTAAATTTGGAACTATATGTGACACAAAAAACTTTGCGAAAGAGATTTACCTTCACAACATGTGTATGTAGAACGTTTATGGTCGAAGTGAATGATATATCTGATTGATTTCCACGCACTAGGTCCTAGTCATACCTGTATAGTTTATAGCTCAAATTAACGTATAGACAATTTAACTTAATCTTTATGTTCAATCATAATTATTCAAAACAAAACAAAAATTGGATAGACAACATATCCTTATTTCTGAATACTATGATGAAGAAATTTTTTTCCTTTGCTTTACCATCTTTGAAATCTGATATTTATTTCCCTGGAGAAGTAATTTCTTGTAGTCCTTATGAATTTAGTCCTCCATAGATTCTATCTATATATCTTTGAAATCTGATCTTTATTTCCCTGGAGAAGTAATTTCTTGTAGTCCTTATGAATCTAGGCCTCCATAGATTCTATCTTTATATAAAAAAATGTTTTATTAATAATCCTTAGCATGTTGTGACATGAGAGGCGTTACTTTTTATTTTTTATTTTGCATTACATTGACAATTGAATAGTTGATTAGCATAGAAGATAAGTCATTAGATTTGGTACCATTTTATTATCACAAACTTCATATTGTTACTGAGTCCAATTCGCTATAGTGAACACCAATATTTGATTTCCAATCAAACATATATATCATTTTTTTTAATTTGAAACAACATGTCCATCTCCACACACTAGGTCCTAGTCATACCTGTATAGTTCATTGCTCAAATTTACGAATAGATAAATTAAGTTAATCTTTATGTACAATTAGAATTATTCAAAAGAAAACATAAATCTTCGATAGACAACATACCCTTAATTCTAAATACTATGATCAATTGAATAGTTGATTATCATAGAAGATAAGTCATTAGATTTGGTACCATTTTTATTATCACAAACTTCATATTGTTAAAGAGTTCAATTCGCAATAGCGAGCACTAATATTTGATTTCCAATCAAACATATATATCAATTTTTTATTTGAAACAACATGTCCATCTCCACACACTAGGTCCCAGTCATACCTGTATAGTTCATTGCTCAAATTTACGAATAGATAAATTAACTTAATCTTTATGTACAATTAGAATTATTCAAAACAAAACATAAATCTTGGATAGACAACATACCCTTAATTCTAAATACTATGATGAAAAAAAATTGCGCCTTTGCTTTATCATCTTTGAAATCTGATCTTTAGTTTTCTGGAGAAGTAATTTCTTGTAGTCCTTACGAATTTGAGCCTCCATAGATTCAATCTTCATATAAAAAATGTTTTATTAACAATCCTCAGCATATTATGGCATAGAGAGTTATTGTTTTTACCTTACATTAAAAATTGGATAGTTAATAATCATGGAAGATAAGTCATTAGATTCACATTGCTAAGCGAAACAATAACTTTCTTAAAGATGGTGTTCATTAGAAATAATTGATTGATAGTCACAAGGGGGAAATTAGAATGGTGAATTAGACTTTTTTTTATAGTTATCGTTATGCAGGATACCATTTAGAGGTGTAGGAATACAATATTGTATTCCTACACCTCTAAATGGTATCCTGCATAATGATAACTATAAAAAAAAGTCTAATTCACCATTCTAATTTTCCCCTTGTGACTATCAATCAATTATTTCTCGCAATTATTTTTCATCATAGTATTTAGAATTAAGAGTATGTTGTCTATCCAAGATTTATGTATATGTATATATATATATATATATATATATGAAATGCACATAAGAAAACTGGGTAAACTGCATACTGTAACTGTCTGATTATAAAGTACTTTGTCTTACTTTGTCTTAGAAGCATGACAGAATATTATATTTTTTGTTCACATGATTTGTATTAATTTTTGTATGATATATCGAACCCCTTTAATCCATGGTAATCTCGTTGGTATATGCATATATGTTTATTTTTTATCCGCAGGTTTCTTTCTGCATCTAAAAGTAAGAATGAGAAGATTGCAGTGAACAGGAAGTTTAGAGAGAAAATGTCATTTTGCAATCTGCATCAATATTTAAATTGTTTATGCACAAGTTACAAGATATGTGATAATAGCACACATGCCATTTGGACATAATAAAATACCGAGAGAATCCTACATTGGCTCTTCTTTTTATTCTTCTGGTTCTTCCTCGGTATTGAGATTTTTGTTCCTAGAACCCTTCATAGGATGAACTTGATGATAATGGTCCAGTATTTGTTTAGTGATCTGAGGGGCATTCCGTCCACATCCAAGAGGGAAATCTCTGGTTTCCGACGGTTTAGTATTTTCCTATATGCAATTTTTTTATCCCTTCTTCACATGCAGTAGTCTTCGACTCCGCATTAGCATTAAATAGTTGTTGAGATCGTTGTGGGGTTTCCCCCTTTGTAGTTTCTTCCTCCTAAGGACATATGTTGTACATTCCTTATTTGCATCGGGAGGTGGTTATGGGTTTTGTTCTTGTGTGGGTTGCTTCCTCCTACAGACATATGTTGCACCTTTCATTTTTTAAACATACTGTAATAGTCAAACAAGGACTTCATTTTTTTCTTGTTTTAGAGGTAGGGAGTATGTGATATATTATTGGTTAGTCTACACATTGATATGGGTGTTTGTCATCCGTGTAAATAGCTACCCATCTGATATCGAATGCACTAGTAAGGCATATAAATGCACCAGAAGATGCAACTTGGATTGACAAGTATATTGGGATTGTGGAATATTTAGCAATTGAATAAAATGGAGTCTTTTGGAGCCACTTAAACAAGATTAGGAAGGTTCGAGGCATCATCATTAGGATTATGTTAACCAAATTTGAAGGCATCCTTATTATAATTGTAGATATGCAAGAATAAGATTATATAGTATTGAAAGTGGTTTGATTATGTACTATAGGGAAATGTGTAATGCAAATAGGAGAAATAGTAGATAGAAACAAGATGATGTTCTCAATTTCTACATTGTCGTACCAAATGATCAGTTGGACAAATTTGAGCAAATATTTCTTAAGGTCTATTGTTCTTGAGATGGCTAACTGAACCTGCATCAACTATTGTTCTTACCAAATGCATGTGGAAAGAAATTCACTTCTACTTTGAAGCTAACAAGCTACAACTAACAAAGAAAAACATTTACAATTTTTTGAATGAAATGTAGCACTTACTCAAAATAGTGGAAATAGGAGGGAAAATCCATGTTGTGAAAGAGGCATTGAGAGCACAATGATATGTTTCAATTTTTCTCTCATATAAACTACATTAATGTTACGTTGTTACACTGATTAAAGAAACATTGATTGTAGGATCTCCTTTATAGATGCTTTACTGAAGGATTAACTACAATCCTCAACTATGATAATTTTCAGGCACTTATGCCAAAGACTACTAAAGGCAAGAGCTTGGAAGATGATGGTTTTTTATTGATAGGTATTCTCTCATAAACTTCTTTATTATTTTATATTTGTTGGTACATGATTTCTGTCCGTCCTGTTCTTCAAGAATTATTGTGTCTGTTGTGTAGTTACAGTTCAAAGGATATTGACATAGAAAATGGAATTGATTATTATTTTTATGGACCAAAAAATCATCTATTCCAAATACATTTCTCCCCTATTCAAATGTTGTCATCTTATCAAATTCAGCTCATTTGAGAGAATTATTAGCTTTGATTATATTTTAAAAATTGGTATTATTTTTTATTTATATGCTTGGCTTGCTTATGGAGTAAGAAGGATGTTTCTTGTACAAACCATATAAATGCTCTTCAGATTTTTTTTTTAATTACCCAGTAAAATCTGATTTCTTGGTTGTAGGTTTTACTTTTGTTTGGATTAAACTTATGATAATTTAGAATCATGAAAAGGAAGTTAAATATTTCTCTAATTAAGTATTTGTAATTGGGAGACAATAGGTGTTGTAACAGTGTATGAAGGGGTAGTCTATTATAGCCAGCCAAATGTATGGCCATATAGTATGAATGCATACTATGCAGAGACTGGTTATGTTGTTTGACTTCGAATAAATCTCAGCGTAAATACCAAATTAATTATTAATGAAAAAATATATTCATCATATAAAAGAACTAGTAGAATATATTTCAATATTTAAGGGTGAACCCACAATAGTGGGTTACACTTTTTCGGAGGAAGAAATTCCCCCTGAAATTTGCAAAGAAGGCAGATTTAGAAATTACTTTAGATAGAAAGTAGGGATTTTTGATAGAAAGTACTTTCTATCAAAAGTCCTTGAATATCGCATTTTCACTCAATTACTTTCGATAGAAAGAAGTTTCAATCGAAACTACTTTCTATCGAAACCCTCTGATTAGATGCCATTTGTAAAGGGTAACACAAATCTGTAGTTTTCATGGCTTCGGAGCTCAAGCGTAGGGCTCAAATGGAAGAATAGGGGGATGTCCTTTTGCATCGCACAAGTACTTTGAAGAATCTTTCTAACGAATATAGATTTTATAATATTTGAATTAATTAGGTTTATGTTTTGTGACGTGCATTGAATGTAGGTTTCTTATCGAATATAAACCTCCAAGTTTGATGTTCAATGAAAAATAGTAGAAAAGAGAATTTTTTTTTTGAAAAATAGTAGTGCCCTTCGACTTCGATTCTACTTTCTATCAAAAAAAATTGAACTTTGATAATTACACAATAAGTTATAAGCTATGCAGTCAAGGTATGTCAAAATTACGGTTTACTCTACTTCAAATGTTCATAAAATATGAAATAATCATGATAATGTCATAAAACAAATTGCATGCACTCTTTATGGATGTTACAAAACCAAATTCAAAATAAGTGCATTGATATCTATTTTATAAAAAAAGTTATGTTCTATGAAGTCAATGTAACATTTTGAAAATGTCATTTTCAGCAACATAGCAGTTTTAGTGGGAGAAAAAAAAACCATTCAAATCAATTCAAAAAAAAAATAAAAAAATATATATATTTAGAATCTAGACAGAAAATCCTAAAAGACTCTATTTTAGTTCATCTTTCGATTTCGAACGGTTTAACGATAATATGCATCCGAATCTAAATTTTTTTTTCAAAATGTACACTTCAATGTTCGTTTAGGCAAAAAAGTGTAACCCACTATTGTGGGATCACCCTTAATTATTTCAGAATATGTCATTGCAAATTTGATCAGAATGCTAAAGGAAATTAAATATAGATAGGAAAGAGAAGTTATTTATTCAACAATCTGATCATCTAATATTCAATATAGTTAACCGTAACTCTATTCCTTGACTGTAGTAGGGGCATAATAGGCTAGTTGGGAATCTCAATGATGATGATGGGGTTTTGAAATATGTGAGAAACATAAGGATTCAAATTGTAAAGTCCTAAAAAGTTAGTGCCCATTAACTTGGAATCTCTACAACTTATTGGGCCCCATTTTAGTAATCTCCTTGATTTTGGATGCATTTATGCTTGATTTTCCTGCTTATCTTTCTGCTTTTCCTGGAAACTCCTAACACATCTCAAATCCCACAAACTCTACCTCATAATTTACTCTTTTAGGTATAGGTTGAACCTGGTTCAACCTATACTAGGTATAGGTTGAATCTATTTTTACCTATACCTCCGAGGTTGACTTTTGGTGGGTTTCGGGCCTGATGCAAAGTGTTTTCATTTTCTCACCTAGTGTAGTCAAACTTTTCAGATTTAGACTCTCAAATAAATATAAAAGGAGGCATCTTCCCCTCATCATTCCATCCACAATTAAAAAAAATCATCTACTCTCAAGAAATTAATTCCAAGGTGTATTCAAGAGATTTTTGGTGACTTCTAGAAAGAAAACAAGGATTTGCCTCCAATATTTGAAGGCTATTATCTATCTATTGATTCCAAGGAAAATATTATATTGATTGTGTGAATTTATCTCCCATGTAGAAAAATTCCCAATTGGGCTAGAAGATACATATCCATTATTCATTCCTCTCCTTCCCCATCCAAGCATATCAAGCATACATACATCCATGATCTATGATTTGGCAAGTGTAGATCTATTGTATTTGTGAAGACATCCTAGATTCTACAATACAACATTCAATCAAGCAAGTACACATCTTTGTGGATATAGTGGATCCATATCCATCTGCAAGGGTTTGACAAGAAATGTGAATATTTACATTTATCTTATTTTACATGCTTTTCTTATTTCATATCAAGGCTAATTCCTACATAGAGGCTTGAAAAAGGAAAGCCCCTTTCCCCCAAAAATATTATATTTCTTGTGTACAAGTGAAAATTTATGGAGCTACAGATTTAGATTTGCAGATCAGGAGATATAGTATTATTCATAGTCCTGAGATCTTTATTTTTTGTCTTTTCAGGTATAGGTTGAACCTAATTTGACCTATAACTAGTATAGGTCGAACATGTTTTGACCTATTCTTGTAGCCTTGATATTTTGACATCCGGTACATACAACCTTCAGGTTTCCAGATCCTGATCTGTTTCTAGTTTTGACACAGTCTGACGGGATTTTCGCAGATCTAAAATTACTTCCTCTACTATTTCTCAAGGTGAGTACTTAATCATCCTTCTCTCTATATAGCACTTACTTTGATACACTAGAATTGATATCTTGTTGTTTATCATTGCATGAGTGTTTACTTTTCTTTACTTTACTTGCATATACACTAGATTTTTATCCCCATATTCTTACATACATGGAAAGACCCCTAAAATCGCACATCATTTTAGACTAGATCATGCATTAGGATCCCTTCATCTACTTGGGTAGTTATAATCAGATTTAGTCCAAATGGGTAACATTTTAGGGCCCCTTTCCAAGGTATTTGTAACTTGGTGGTCTACCATTGATTGCCATTTTTACATTATACACTTTGGTGAACCTGACTTATTGCATTTCCTCTTTTGGTCTTGGCATTGGATTTCCTTTAGACCCTTTTAGATCTTCCTTATATATTTTGGTGAACTTTCATGCTTCATACTTAGTGATTTTCTAGTTAGATATTCATTGATGTTAGATTTTCTTTTCTATCTAGACATACTTTATTACATTTTATGCATCTACTTATCTCTTCTTTGCATCCCATATCTAGCTTTACTTTGTATGCATTGTGAAAATCTCTATTTATATTACATATTTACTACACTTTTTCAAATTACATTGCATTTTCCTTTTTCATCCCTTTGTGTATGAGCTTTATCACTTTGAGTCCAACCTATAGTATTCCGGTTAGAAAAAGTCGTAGACTCATGGGTTCTTTTGATCGTGAACCTCCCTTCTTTCCTAGGAATCTTGATGAAATGAACATGCATCCTAATGATACCAATCCTATCATGGAGAAAAAATTATCTCATTCTTCTCATGATGGAGATGAAGCCTTAATAGTTCCTCTCATCTAGGTCCAAAAGCTTACTGATAAATTTAAAAATTTGGAACATTGGTTAGCTCAAGAGAATCATAATCCTGAAACTCTTTCTATTGTAGAAGGTTTAAGAAATATTATAAATAATTATTAACATGGCCTTCACCTCTTACATAGAATTTCCCATCTTATTTATTCCAACGTCAAACCTCTTACATAATGTGCTCAATAATTAGGTTATGTTCCACCTACTACAAGTGTTAAAACCTATTTTCCTATCTCTACTTCCATTCCCTGTATCTTTAGTTATGCTCCACCTCTCATGAAAACTTCAATCCAACCTTCCATCTCCACCCATGTGTGTTTCCCTAATCTTATTCTTCCTTCTATTGATTCTACAATTCATAGCTTAGCTCAAACTGCATCTTTTTTGCAACAACAACTTTCTTCTTCGACTCAATCCAAGTTCAAAATTCCTACATGTGATATTTCAAGTCATTTGTCCATGGATATTATCTGAACTGGTTTCCCACAAAGTATTGAGATTCCTCATCTTGAGACTCATAATGGTAAGGGTGATCATGTGACTCATGTCAAAACTTTTCAAACCTTATGTAGTGGTTTCTCTTACGACTATAGGTTCTTGAAAAATTTGTTTACTAGAACCTTTCAAGTCAAATATTTGCAATGGTATTTTTATTTTCCTCCTTATTCCATTGATTCCTTCCACAAGCTTGCTAATGCTTTATTCAATAATTTCAAAACAACATTGGTCCTCAATTTTTTTTGACTAATTCAATGCATTGTTAACAAGGTTCTAATGAACAAATTAGTGACTTCATTGGTAGATTTAAGAATTTTTATGCTCAGATATCTTATCATGTTCCTGATATTGATATACAACATATTTTAATTACTTATTTACAAAAGGACATTAGATATAAGATATTCCTTACTAATTTCTCTTCCTTTTCACAATTGTGTGCAGTGCTTCATCATTTTCAACTTCAAGTGAGTCAATTTGAGAGAAATATTCAAATGGATCTTGTTTCTGTTGATAAGAGTGATGTCCCATCCAATTTCAAAAAATTTTAGAAGACTAACAACTACATAAAAATCAAAAAATCACCCAACAGTGATGATGAACAAGTGGCGACAACATCCAAACATGTGGCTCCTTTCTCCTCTATTTTTAGATCTTCTTGTACTTTTAATCCACTTTATGAATATTTTCATAATGTGATGTTAAAGTTAATGAATGTGGACATGCTTAAAATTCCTCTTATCAAAGCAATTGACCCATACAAACTACCATCTAAATTCTTTGATCCCAAATCTTCCTATCAATTCTATCATCAACTTGGTCTTGATACTAAAATTTATATTCCTTGAAAAATGTTGTTCAAGACCTTATTGATTCTAATGATATATTTGTAGATGTTGATATCAAGCATAGAAACAAATCAGTTGGACCTCCTAATAATAATTTATAAAAATATACTAATCCTTTTCCTTCTCATGCAATGAATACTATTGAGAAACCTTCTTCTGCCACACACATTAATTATGATGAGAAAGTTGACAAAGCTACTCATATTGTCAATCAAATTGAACATTTTCAACCTCAACTTAAACTTAAACCCTAACCTAAAATTCAACCTCAACCTCCACCTCACTCTTTCATTACCTTTGATCTTGTTGAAACAATTAAAGCACCTAATGGTCCTCTTTACATTGTCGCTAGGGTTGATGGTATTCCTTCCCGTAGTATCCTTGTTGATCCAACTTGTATGATTAATGTGATAACTAAAGAGCATATATTTAGTAAATGATTGCACATAGATTTCTATGATAAATATGATGTCTTGATTCAAACTCAC
This sequence comes from Thuja plicata, assembly GCA_018584345.1. NCBI lineage: Eukaryota > Viridiplantae > Streptophyta > Pinopsida > Cupressales > Cupressaceae > Thuja > Thuja plicata. Next base: position 724,727 of record MU224589.1, on the reverse strand, counting down.
AATAGTTTCCTTTATCCTTCCCATGGTTCCATTCATTTTCCTGTCAAAGTTGGTGGTAAAATATTAGATGCTACTTTCACTTTTATATCTACTTCTGATCACTTTCAATTCAAACTTGGTATTCCTTGTCTTACCTCCATGAATGTTGTGGCCTCTCTTATTCAAAAATGTGTTAAATCTCCTCATAATGGAGAGATCATTATTGTTAACCATAGTTTGTATCAGCATTCTATGCCTCAAGACTCTATTGACCTTGATTTATTTTGGTCTTATTTTACTCAACCAATTAAAGTCCATCCTAATTATATTATTTTATCATACCAAGCCTTCAAGATTAAAAATATTTGTAACTTTAGTAAACCAAAGGATTATCCTTATCATGGAATTCTTCCTACACCACCTATTCCACCTTATTCTTATCTTCCACCTCCTATTTCTTATACACATCCTCTTCCTATAATATCTCAATGTAGTTTGATTCCTTTAGTTCTTCCTCATAAAGAAGAAAAGTTCCTCATGTTGATTGATCCTATCCCAGCCCAAATATCTAGCAAAAAAAAATGTAACCATCATGCCCGTAATCTTCATTGCAAGCATTGTGCTAGAGCCCATGAACATGTTTCCTAAAAAAATTCTTCATCGCATATCCCTTATCATACTTCACTTTCCTATGACCAGCCTATTGGTTCCCAAATCAAGAGATTGGAAATCCTATGAGCTTTCCTACTCAATTATGGGAGACTTGGCCAACAAACAGGAGTGATTGATTATGATCCTCCTCCCTTGTACTTTAGGCTCTGCATAACTAAGGTGGGTTGGCCTATACCTTAACCTAATCTCTAGGTTCAAGGCTTTTTATAGTAGATAACAATGTATATGAAAATTGAGTGATCTCTCAAGATGGCAAGTGAATTCTTGAGATAGATCAAATTATGAATATCACAACTACTAAATAATAAAAAATTTTAAGAATTCTTTAATCAAATTTATTTTTAAAGAATGATTTGTTGTATAAATGAATTCTAAAATGTAAATATAATTTATTGATTGGAAATTCCCCCCAGAAACTTGATTCAAACACATTAAATGAGCATTGGACTAGTTCATTTATCCTCTGAGAGTATTATCAATTTAATTTAAAATGATCCTACACATAAAATTGTGAGATGACTTTAACAACTTACTTCTCAAGTAATAAAATCACCCCAAAGGCATCTATATGCATGTTGAGGTTTAGAATTACCACCCTAGCTCAGGAATTGGGGCTTTGACAATATTCTATCCTAATAATGGAAACCTTCTCTAGTTGTGGGTGGACTATGATTAAGAAGAAGTCTCCAGATTCTAGGCCAGTTCCTATTTGATATGGGATATCACCTCCTAATTGGTAACTTAATGGGGAAAAGGGGATAAAGAAGATTTTGAAAACAAGACTGGAATTAAAAGTGGGGTGATACACCAAAATTGGAGTCAAACTTTGTTTTGGACAATAATGCAGAAAACCCTAACTTATATGCTTAAGCTTTATACTTTAGATCTCTTATCAACATATAGGCTAAAAAATCTTACTACTAGGTTTGAACCACGAATAGCTTGACTAATCATAAAACATACCAATTTCTTACAAGGCTTTGAATTGTTGATTAACTATATAAGGAATATAAAACTCACTTCTTTTGGATATCAATTTAATAAAACACTTGTAAGAAAAGATGAAATAGGATGTGAAAACCAAAATCAAAATACAATTAGAGAAAATAGATTGTCTTCTTTATTACCCTCCAAAAATATGATAAAATAGGTTACAAGAATGGTCTCCAAAACAACTAGGAACAAGAAGTTCACTATATGCCCTATCTCCAGAATCTGCAATCCAATGGATATAAAATGCATCAAAAAGGCTATAGGAACCAGATAGTTCACTAAATCTCTCCTCTCTAAAATCTTGAACCCCTAATAATGAAGCAAAGGATCCACTATATAGCCCACATGGCTCAATTTTCAAAAAAACACCTTCCTGCAATAGTCCTCCAAAATAGAAAACTACTTAAACTATAAGGCTTAACAAGTGCCCTAAATCAAGCCCTAAATTTTAGCCCCCAAAAATGGCCCCCTAAAGCTGGTAAATAAAGATACATCTTTCATATACCCCTACAACCTTATTGAAAAAATACCTAACCCCAAATGTAAAGAAACCCTAACTCCACTAATCAACCCAACACCATGGCATGAGATAACCCTAACTTTAAATCAACTTGACCACAGTATAGTCAAGTTGATGTAACTCAAGCTCAATGCTTCAACAACAACTCATTGTTGTCATAAACAAATCACTGAAAAGATGGAATGTTGTCTTCGTGGAATGAAGGTACTGTTGTGGCACTGTGAAGGGAATGCTGAGGCACTGTGAACTGACATAACATTAACTATGTTTGTTAGTGGACTTCAAAGATGGGTAAAACACATTGCATAGTGTTTGTCAATTTCATTTTGCACTTAGTTTTTTCTCCTCTATGGCGCCTCCATGCTTGTTATAACTAGAGTTGGGAAGCCATAATTGATGATGTTGAATCTACTTCTAGATTATGTGAAGAAGCTTGGAATTCTTGGGCTCTATGGGAAACTGTGGTTTTGAACTTACTCTGCCATAACATATGGTGCATTTTGTGCATTTCTCTAGATTCTGAGGCTTGTTTGGTTGAAATTGGAGTTCAAGAGCTTAGGCTCTCTCGACTATGAGTTATGACCCATGGCCTCCAATGTGTGAAACACCTATAGAGGTAACTTGTAGAGCTCGGGCTCTGTCATTTTAGAATCCATAATAGATGGCACTGGCCTTACTTCAAACTCGGACTTGAAGTTGGTAGTTTTTTTACACAACCACTGTCAACTTGAAATGAATCTAAGCTATGGTTGAGAGGTGTAGAGGGATCCATGAAACTCAGACTCAAAACTAGGCATCTTAGCCACAGCTTCAGGCTCATCCCCGGTCTATGGTGAACTTACACTTGTAGAGGTCACGGTTTTCTCTGTTAAAACACACAGAGCTCGGGCTCCATCTCTTCTGCTATTAACCCACTACACTTGGCTTCTAATCTGCATCTCAAAACTTAGCCTTCTTGTCTTTTCTTCTTCAGATAATTTACATCTGTTGTCAACTTTTCTTACTCTACATCTTTAAATGGCACAAGAACATGATATAGCATTACAATAACTCTATCCATTTTTGCAATCTTTTAAAATATACACACCCTTGGCGGTAACTTAGGGTTTTTAAATATTGATGCTTGGTTTGTTGAAGTTGTTGTTTATTTTGAAACTCCAGCATGTGTTTCAATCACTTCTTATGTAACCCTAAGCATACTCAGAGTTACCTTTTGTTGCTTGTCTTGTTGTCGTGCGCTTTATAGTTGCTTTCTGTATTGCATCAATGTTAACAAAAAAAACCCATATTGCTATTCTGGTGAATTTGTGAGTGATCTTTGAACATGTGCTAGTTTGGTATGAACTTGGGTTTCACTTTCATGGTTTTCTTGCTCACATGTATCTACACTTAATGTTCTTCAAACATGATGATGTTGTCATGATCACAAAACTTGTTCATCTCTCTGTCGAGACTGAACTCTGCCTTTATTGCTCTGTTTGAAGATATACATATAAAGTTGTCCTATAGCATGTTTATAAACCACATTTAGCTTCACTAGTGAAACCGTGAGCATACCTTATAAAAAATGAGAACATGACATGTTCAGAACACCATGAAAGTGTTGTTCCTTTTAGTGTAAAAACACACTATTCTTTTTATCAGCATATAAGATACCACCCATGGGGTTCAAGCATGGGCTCGTGACTCCCATGGGCAATACTCATAACAAGAACCCTAAAAACATGTATACTCCATTAGCATGACTGTATGCCCTGCATTGTACGCATGATGAAAATTATACCAGAATAAGATGTATTTGTCTAAATACCCTGCATAAAGACATTTCTTGAAATTTTTAGTATTAAGGGCATGAATACAATATTCTTTTGAAGTCATGAACCATTACAGTATTATTTGAATTCTTTAGTTGATGAACATACATTGTTTTTATCATAATATAGTTGTTTTCTATGAATGCTTACTCCATAAAAGCATACAAACATACTTTTGCTTCAATTCTTTCTCATTTATTTTCACTTGTAGCTCATATGCATTTTATCAATTCTGTTACATATCTCCATCTCTTTGCAAATCGTAATGTTCTATAAGCATAAACAACAATATTTCATAACATAGAAATGATAACAATATCAGGCATGTATCTTCTAACATTGATTTTTCAAAATGAACTATTATGTCTTTTCTGCATTTGTATACTCACTGTAATAGTATTACTTCCATTTCTCATTTGCATAGTGAACCTCTCATCCTTCCACTTTTGCATATTTTAGTTGATTAAGAACCCTTCCTCTCTCATGTGTCTTTTGTAGCATCATGGATCCTTTTCTGCATCTGCATATTCTCCTTCTATATGAATGTGAACTGTAACTTCCTGAGATGTGAACAACCTTTCTTACATGTAATGACTTATGTGAAGTTCGAGCACAGGCTCGTGACTCTCATTGCATTTTCTCTTGCTATCTGCATTGAGTTATATGATCACCTATTGCACACATATCACCAATCAATTAATGTTTATAGGTGAGTGTCATCTAGGATGGCATTCATTCATGAATGTTGCTTTGTTCATTCTGTTTGTTGAACTAACAGGTTGACCTAACTCTAAAAAAGGTTTCTCAAATAGAAATATAAGTCCCTTACATTAAGATGTCTAGTTTCAAAAATCAGAAGCACATACAACAAAATGATCACTAATAGTAAAAGGTTTCATGTTTAGAACAAGTCTCTTTAATACTATGTTTCTGATATTGTGGATGCACATTTTCTTGTTACATTGGTTTCATCAGATTGATATACAACATTAGAAGATTTGATTGTATGTTGTTTGTGTCCCATGTATTTCTTAGATCCAACTGGATCAGACACCCCTTTTATCTCTCATGATGCAAGTGAAACCCTAAAGACCTAAATGAAGATGAAGACTTGGACTTGGAGCCCTGATAGAAAACTAGCAAACATTCCACCAACCACAAGGCAATGCATGGGAGCCCTACTCCATACTTCTATCATGCTTTCTGTTATGCAAATGTACTATTTTTCTTGACATGAAAAGTGAAATATGAAAAGACACTTGTATACTACACTCGGTTTGAATGCACAATGTAATTGATTAGTTATAAGTTTGGAAATTCTGGAATGTGATCAATACTTAGTGTACAATGATGATACTTGATCATGAATGTAACAATGAAATGCTAATCAATAATATCTGAAGGATAGTATTAATTAGACTCCTAAAAATGCAATTTTCTCCTATTTGTAGTTGTTTTGTTGTATGTTGTTATTTAGGGTAACAATGCATAATAATTTAAATATGCTATTATAGTTAGCCTTATTGATTTTAACTTTTCTCAAAAAGGCCAATAAGACAGAGTGAAGCCTTGACAACCAATCTTCAAACTGATGATCAAACTAACACTAATTCAAAATATTATGTCATAAGATAGCACATTGAAGCATCTAAATGATATAGATTATCATAGAGAACTGATCAATTTACATGAAGATAAATACTATCAGGAATGAAAGGACAATTGGAATTATATTAAAATAAGCATGATTAAATCCAACTGAATACAAACTTTATAATTGTTCTTCTCCAGCCGTGCATCTTCAAGAGAAAAGACCAAAACGTATAGTGCAAAAATTGTAATTGTGATTATTTTATTATCTTCCTTATTTTTATATTTTACACCACATATATATGTGGTTGAATGGTTTTCACACCCCTTTAAGGTGAAAAGATGCCATCTTATATTAAAATTAAATGTCTTCTTTTAAAAAATCTAATCGAAAAATTAATTAATAGCTACCTACCTTTCAGATTGAGGTTTGATCGGTAATCCAAAATATCTTTTGAAAACCTAAGACTTTTACTGGAGTTTGGAAATGGGATTTTATGAACTGGGTCATTTATAATTTTTTATGTTATGATTTTTTTTACTCTCTGTTGACTTCATCTTTACAATAGGTTGAAATTATAGTAGCTCTGAAATGTTTTCTCATGAAATTTTGATTGTTTCCGTCACAAAGCTTCCTTCCTTACTCCTTCAGCTATGAATTAAAACAAATAATGTTATATCCCATGTCATGTACTCCATCATCTCATCAGTTCTTCGGCATGGAGTTTAGGAGACCAATTTTTAGGGTTTTATCAATATATAAAACTCTAAATTTTGCCAAAAATTTAAAGCTCCAACACTACCCATGCTTCAGCCTATGGAGGAAGTAATTTTTTTTAAAAAAATGAATAAACATGATAATGCTATTTCTATCTTGTATTCTATTATAATTAATCTTTATAAAGAAGATACTCTTGGTGATGATGTTAATGATACTAATAATGAAATTCTTGATATTTATTCTTATGATATGTATGAGACTATTGATCTTGATAATGATTTACCAGCTATGCTTTAACAATAGTTATCTATCACTCCTAGTAATGAAGACAGTGATCTATTTTCACAGCATGGTCCTTATTTGGAACTGACTATTGGTCCTTCTTCCATGCTTGATTTTCCTCCTCTTACAATTTTTCCACCTTCCCTAAACACTATAAAATGAGATAGGGGGTAGGCGATATGCTTGATTATCTCCTCTTGTGTTGTGGATTTTGTGTGCTTTCTTGTCAAAATGTGCTTCTACCATGATGTTTTTCTTGTTATCTATTTTTTTTAATATTTCTTTAAATGAACCTTGTTGCTTTGTTGGTGCAAGGTGATAAAGGAATCACAAATTTTGTAATAATTCTTCTATTTGTATATTACTTCTTCTATACATGTTATTACATGTCATGTTGTACATGTGCTATTGTTTGTAAAGGTGTCTTTGTGTTGTCCACTTGGGATAATGAAAAATGGTAGCACATATTCTTTTTTTGTCCTTTTGATGCCAACCAAAAAGACTCTTCTTCATAACTCTTACATGCATTTCTTCCATTGTGTGGTATTTCTACTTCCTTTGGGAAATAATGATATTTTATTTTGATATATTACTTTACATATTATTATACTATCATACTGAACCTAGAGTTGGTAGATCTCTTTTGTGCTCTCTTTTGTAATGTGCACATTTACCTGTATTTGTCCTTTCTTGCAGGCCTTTCATAGTGGAAACATTTCTAGTTGATGTATGTACAATCTGTTAAAGCCATTGCTCCTATTAAGGCATTTTAAATTTCTTTAATGTGGGGGCATACACTCCGCTCACATTCTGAACAAAGGCACTATTTTTCAATGCTCTTTTTCACTTGGATCCCTTATATACATACAATCCTTAAGGAATGGTCCCCCCATATTCCCTTTTGATCCCTTATGGACATAAAATCTTTAATGACAAATCCCTCTCTTCTAGATCCCTTTTAGACATAGAATCCTTAAGGATAAATCTCTCTCTCCTAGATACCTTTTGGACATACAATTCTTAAGGAAAGATCCTCAACGGGTTGACTAGCATGACATACAACCTAATAGGACTTTCAATTTCATCTTTTGCAGTGCTTTTGTGTGGTCCACAATAAGACTTACAATATTATTGGGCATGGTTGTCACACTTTTCTTTATTTGTGTGGTTCACCGTGAGACATACAATCTTATTGGGCAAGGTGATCACCTCTCTCTCTCTCTCTCTCTCTCTCTCTCTCTCTCTCTCTCTCTCTCTCTCTCTCTCTCTCTCTCTCTCTCTCTCTCTCTCTCTCTCTCTCTCTCTTATCTTATTTTGGGGTTTGATGAGGACATAAGTTACTTGGTGGGTTTATATTTCTTTGTCTTCTTAACCTTGATAAGATAATCTTATGCATTTGATCTACTTAATTGTGAGAATGATTTTTCCTCATACTCCTTTAAAAGTAGGAGCTAAATGTATAGTCCTAAAGATTTAGTAGCCATTAATTTGGAAGCTATAGGACTTATTGGGCCCCATTTTAGTGATCTGCTTGATTTTGGATGCATTTATGTTTGATTTTCATCCTTATCTTTATGCTTTTCTCCGAAACTCCCAACACTTCTAAAACCATACAAATGTTTCCATGAAATTTACTCTTTTAGGTATAGGTTGAACCTATTTTGACCTATACCTTGGGGTGAACCCACAATAGTGGGTTACACATTTTTTGGAGGAAGAAATTCCTCCTGAAATTTGCAAAGTAGACGGATTTAGAAAGTACTTTCAATAGAAAGTGGGGATTTTTGATAGAAACTACTTTCTATTTAAATTCCTTGATTAAGGTAAATTTCAGTTAATTAATTTCAATAGAAAGTAGTTTCGATCGAACCTACTTTCTATCGATAGTAGATTCTATCGAAAGTCTCTGATTAGAGGCCATTTGAAGAGGTTGAAACAAGTCTAAATTTTACATGTCTTCAAGGCTCAAGCGCAGGGCTACAATGGAAGAATAAGGAGGCATCATTTTTCATCGTACAAGTAATTAAAATGAGCTTTCTAACGAATATAGATTTGAAATTTTTTGAATTAATTAGGCCTATGTTTTTTTACGTGCATCGAATGTAGGCTTTTTATCAAATATAAACCTCCAAGTTTGACGTTCAATGAAAAATAGTAGAAAAGAGAAATTTTTTTGAAAAATAGAAGTGCCCTCTATATTTGAGTCTACTTTCTATTAAAAAAAACAAATAATTTTGATAAATACACAATAAGTTATAAGCGATTTAGTCAAGGTATGCCAAAATTACGGTTTGCTCAACTTCAAATGTTCATAAAATATGAAATAATCATGATAATGTCATCAAACCAATTGCATGCCCTCCGTATGGATGCTAAAAAACTAAATTCAAAAGAATCACATTGATATCTATTTTAGAAACAAAATTTATGCTCTATGAAGTCAATGTAACTCTTTGAAAATGACGTCTTTAGCAACATTGCAATTTTCATGGGAGAAAAAAAAAACCATTCAAATCAATTTTAAAAAAAAGAAAAAAAAAATACTTAGAATCTAGACAGAGAATCCTAAAAACTCTAGTTTACTTCATCTTCTGATTTCAAACGGTTTAATGGCAATATGCATCCGTATCTAAATTTTTTTTTCAAAATGTCAAGTTCAGTGTCTGTTCAGGAAAAAAAGTGTAACCCACTATTGTGGGTTCACCCCTTGAGGGTTGAATTTTTATGTGTTTTAGGCCCGATGTAAAGTTTTTTTATTTTCCCATCTAGTGCACTGAACCTTCTTGAATTTAGACTCCAAAACCACTATAAAAGGAGACCTCTTCCCCTCATTTTTACATCCACAATTACAAGAAATCATCTACTCTAAATAAATCAAGTCCAAGCTGTATTTAAGAGCTTTTTGTTGACTTCTAGCAAGAAAGAAAGGATTTGGATCAAATATTTTAAGGCTATCATCTATCCATCCATTCTAAGGAAAACCTTCTATTGATTGTCTAAATTCCTCTCCCATGTACAAGAATTCCTAATTGGGAAAGAAGATTCATATTTGTTCTTCAATCATCTCCTTCTCTATCCATGCATATCAAGCATACATAAATCCATGATCTATGATTTGGCTAGTGTAGATCTATTAGATTTGTGAAGATATCCTACATTCTAAAATAAAACATTCAACCAAGCAAGTACACATCTCTATGGATATAGAAAATTTGTATCCATTCACGAGTGTTTGACAAGAAAGGTGAATATTTACGTTTATCTTTTTGTACATAATTTACTTATTTTATTTCAAGGTTAATTCCTACATAGGGGCTTGAATAAGGCAAGCCCCTTTTCCCAAAAAATTTCCTATTCCTTGTGTGTAGGTGCGAACTTTTGGAGCTACAGATTCACATTTGTAGATCTGAAGATACAATATTAGTCACGGTCCTGAGATCTTCAATTTTATCCTTTTTGGGTATAGGTCAAACTTGTTTCGACCTATAACTTTTATAGTTCAAACTTATTTTGACCTATACCTGGTATAGGTCAAACTTGTTTTGGCTTGTTCATGTAGCCTTGATATTTTGACAACTGATAGATACAATCTGCAGGTTTCTGGATCTCGATCAATTTCCAATTCCGATACACTTTGACAAAGTTTTTGCTGATTTGAAATTGCTTCCTCTACTAGCCCTCAAGGTGAGTACTTAATTTTCCTTATTCCTTTATAGCACTTATTTTGGTACACTAGATATTATATGTTACTTTTCTTTACTTTACTTGCACATACACAACATTTCTTGTTGGCATAACTGATGCAGTGACGGTAAGTGATGTGATGGTATAAATTTGGTGTTGAGATGATCATTTATTGTTCTATCATTAATGTCGAGTACCGACCTAGTGTTCTTAGTGTGTTTCCAAGAATGTGAGATGGATGAGAAATGTGTTTTAAGTGCTTTCAATGGTCGCAATCCTTAAGGGAGTCTCTAGAATTTATTTAGATGATAATTGTATGATTGCAACTATTGAATATATGATTTGTGTAAGTTATGATTGATTGAAGTATGACATGGAAACTACTAGAATAGTCTGTGACTAGAAATGAGTGATTTGATTGGTTTATCAAATCTATGAAGAGTTAAGTGGCACGATTATAGAATTGTGTTGTTGATACTATTTTGAGTTCATGGTTATGACCATGACTGATTTGGATGATGGATAAGCATGTTTTGTGGTTACCAAAGTTTTTTAAGTGAAAGGTGATAGTGCTATTGTGCTACCAATGGTAGATCTTGTATAGGAGATCAATAATCGAGTTGTGATAATTCATTTGAGTTATATCTATCATGTTGACATGTCCCAATTAATGTTTTTGATGAGTTGGCATTACATTGATCAAGGTATACATTTTATCAAGATGAAGGTTGAGCTGGTCAAAACATGTTTTGTTGTTCTTGATAAAATAAATTGTAACAGTCTATCCTATGGCCGACTTGTTTGGTAAATATGTTTGTTATATTCAGATATGTGTTTTGGCACAATCTCTCTGAGAACTAAGATTGAAAAAGTGATTTCAAATGTTTTAGGTGAGATTTAGGGCGGTGAAAGGCTTAGGGTTTGAGTAGTGATATTTATATCATGAAATCAAATATTTGTGTGTGTAGATCATGGATGTTAAGGTATGATCAAGCCAGGGTGTAGTAGTTTTTTTTAGAAGAGAATGTATGTATTACATAGGATTTGATCAAGAAAAGGAGTTTCTATTTCCAGATCAAATGACCCTAATAGGTTTCCTATTTTAAATCCCTCAATCAGGTAGACCCTAATAGGTCTTATGAATAAATATCTTAACATAGTGGCTGATTAATTAAGTTTTAAATCTACTAAGAGAGTTACTCCTAACAGGGTAAATCTCCTAAAAGGGCTAGAGGTAAATCCCATAACTAGGTATCATCTACCAGTGTCTTTGTAAACTCTTAATAGGGTTAACCTCCTAACAGGGCATACTTTATAAGAGTACATTATTTGTGGGTCTTCATACCCATCGTGGTTTTCACCCATTTGGGTTTCAACATGAAAATATACATGTTATGTGTTCCATTTTTTTATGGTGGTTGTGTTTATTTGATTAAGTTTCATTTTCTTATAAATAGCTAAACTTGTGAATGTTGGTTTTGAGTTGAAGAAGTGGAAATTTGCAGATATATTTGATTACTGATTAACCCCTCCCCCCCATCTCATTAATCTTGGACCCTTTAGGACTGAAAAATGGTATCAGATCATTGTTCCTCTTTGTGGTGAAGCTTAGCAGCTTAAGGTCAAGATCTGAGAACGATGACGAAGGAAGGTCCTAAATTCACAAGGGAGAACTACTCAGTGTGGAGTGGTAAAATGAAGCTTTATCTAAAAGGTATGGGCAACTAGTATTGGAGTCATGTTGTTTATAAGTATGTTTCACCAACTAGGACTCTCAATGTAGATCAACTAAGGCAACAATAAGAGAATACCATAGTTATGGAAGCCATTGCAAGTACATTATCTAATGCAGAGTTTGTTGATATCCAAGATCTTGAAACTGCCTATGATGTGTGGGAGAAATTTAAGTTAGTGTGTGGTGGTGAAAAACATGTGCAGAAAGATAAGGTTGACAACATGAAAGGAAAATTTGATGACATGAGGATGGTTGAAGGTGAAAACATTGAGAAGTATGATCAGAGAATCAAAGAAGTGGTAGCTACTATCAAAAGTGCTAGTTGAACTATTGAAGAAGATTGTGTGGTAAGTAAATTATTGAGAGCCTTGTTAACTCTTTATGCCATTCATTTTTCTTGTATTCAGGAGTTAAGATCTTTAGGAATTGGAATTTTCTGTCCTCATGCATTGATTGGAAAGTTGACTGCAATTGAACTTAGCAATTATGATAATAATGTTCCAAGTGTTGAAGCTGCATTTAGGGCATCTATGTCTCTTCCACCTACAAGGAACGGAAATAAGTTAGTCATGAATCTTTTTCTATGTCAATCTATTTCGATGATTATGGTTCTATCTTGTCTGAGGAAAAGAAATAGGAAGAGCTGGAAGCATTTATTGCTAGGCGGTTACCTAGAGGAACCAATAAGTACAAGAGAAATCTACCTCTTAAATGCTTCTAATGTAACAAGATTGGGCACTTTTTTTCCAGGGGTCATAATGGTAATAAGAAGGAAAATCATAAGATATTCAAGGATAAGAGAAAGAATAATTTCTTTGTTGTTTCTTATGAGGGGGTTACCAATGAGGAATCTAAAGATAATGAAGAAGAATTTATCTTTGTTTCTACGAAGGAGGATTCCATTGTAGATTTTGAAAAATTGTTGATTTCTAGCATGGATCATGGTGATGATTGTGTAATAGAAAGTGGATGTACACATCATATGACCAATGATAGGAGTAATTTTAATAAGTTGGAATAATGTGATGGTGGAGTAGCAAGGTTTTCTAACAATTTTCCTTTCTTAGTAAAAGGAATAGGATCTATTGCACTAAATAGAAAAAAAAATTGCGATGATGTTTACTAGGTAGAAGGCCTAGGGTATAATTTGTTGAGTGTAGCACAGTTCAATAATAAATGTTATTTTATAGAGTTCAAGGAGGTGTATGCAGGATACTTAGAAGATCTAGTGCTCTGATTGCTATTGGTATGCAAACTAGAGGTAACTTATTTGATCTGAATACTCAAGTAAAGAGTTGTTTGATTGAAAATGTTTATGATAGTTGGCTATAGAATAGGATATGTTTTCATGTTAGTTTTGATAGATTGGTCAAATTAAGTAAGATGAATATTGTTAGAGTTCTTCCAAAACTAGTGAAACCAGACAATGTCATGTGCAAGGAATGTTAGTTGCGAAAGATAACTAGTTCTATTTTTACCTGTAAGTTTTTTTCATCTAGAGGTATTTTGGATTTAATACATGTCGATTTGTTTTCTCCTATGAGAATAAGAAGCTACTATGGAGATAACCACTTTATGATTTTTGTTGATGATTACTCTCTAATGATGTGGGTTACTTTTCTAAAAGATAAATCAGATGAATTCTATATATTTAAGGTGTTCAAATAACGTGTTGAAAAGGAAACATGTAAGAGTCTGAAATGCTTGAGATTTGATAGAGGTTGTGAGTTCACATCTTTGGAATTCACTAAGTTTGTGAAGAACATGGAATTAAAAGGAAAATATCAGCACCTAGAACTCCTTAGCAAAATAATATTGCAGAGAGAAGGAACAAATCTATTATTGATTATGCAATAAAAATGATGATTCAAAGAGATGTGCCTTAGATGTTTTGGAGAGAATTTTTCATCACTAATGTTTATACATTGAATAAGATATAGGTGAAGAAGGGTACCAATAATAATCCTTATGATTTATGGTTTGGTCAGACACCTAGTGTGAAATACTTCAAAGTTCTTGGGAGAAAATGCCACATAAAGAGATATTACTATACAAGGAAATGTGATCCTAAGAGTGATGAAGGAATATTCCTAGGATATTCTACAAAGAGAAGACCATACAAGTGTCTAAACAAGAGAACTAACAAGTTGATAGAAAATGAAAATGTGAAGATTAATGAATTCTCAGAATAGAATGATCATTAATAAATCAAGAGATGATCATGAGATTGTATATGTTCAACCATTGGAGAGAGAAGCTGAAAATCAGAACAATGAGGATGTACTAGTTTGATCGGTAGAAGAGGCTCCTAGACATGAACCGGTGATACCAAGGTATGTAAATTTGAATCATTCTATTAATCAAATTATTGATGGTAATAATTTTGGTGTTACGAATAGAAGAAATATCAGAGAAAGTACATTTCTGATTTCTGAACATGAACCTAAATCTGTAAGAGAGGCATTGCAGAATGAAGATTGGGTTAAGGCCATGGAAGAAGAATTGGTTCAAATAAAGAAGAACAATACTTAGGTACTTATTCCATGAACTCTTGCTAATAATGTGATATAAACTAAGTGTGTTTTCAAAGATAAACTCAATGAAGTTGGTGAAGTAGGCAAAAATAAGCCAAAACTTGTGGTTAAGGGTTATGCACAAGAAGAAGGCTTGGACTATGGAGAGACTTTGACACTAGTGTCTAGACTTGAAGGAGTGAGTATTTTTATAGCCTATTCTTCTTACAAAGGTTTCAAAGTTTTTTAAATAGATGTCAAATCTGCATTCTTAAATGGGATTCTAGAAGTGGAAGTTTACATAGAACAACCTGATGGTTTTGCACTATTAGAAAAAGAGTACATGGTGTGGAATTTGTAGAAGGAACTTTGTGGATTGAAGTAAACACAAAGGGAATGGCATGAGAGAATTTACTCATATCTGATCAAGATTGGTTTCATCAAAACAAGTGAGGACAATAATTTTTACTTGAAGATTGAGAAAGATGACCGATTGTTGATTATTGAATTCTTTGTGGATGACATCATTTTTGGTGGAAATGATGAGATGAGAATTGCATTTGAAAATGAAATGTTGACCAAATTTGAGATTTTGATGTTTGGAGAGATCAAATTCTTTTTTGGATTGTAGATATCTTAGCTCAATGATGGAATCTAAATAAGCCAAACAAAGTATGTGAGGGAAGTGTTGAAGACTTTTGTGTTAGAAGATCCTAAACCGAACTCCAATGGTGACCAATTGTAATCTATCCAAGGAAGATGATTCTAAAGAGATGAATGCAAATTTATATAGATCCATGATTGGTAAGTTGCAATATGTTGTTCATAGTAGGCCTGATATAGAACATGCAGTTGGGATAGTTGTAATATTTCAACCTAATCCAAAGGAATCACATATGGTGGTCATGAAGAGAATATTTAGATACTTAAAAGTGACTAAAGACTATGGTCTTTTGTATGATCACAAAGGAGGTTTAACTTTGAGTATTTTCACTTATGCAAATTGGTAATGTAATGTGGATGATGGGAAGAGAACAAGTGGAGGAGCTTTCTTTCTTGGAGAGAAACTTGTGTCAAGGACAAGAAAAAAGAAGAATTGTATTTCCCAATATACTGCAAACGAAGAATATGTTGTTGCTTCTATGAATTGCACTCAAGATGCTTGGATAAAGTAGATATCGGAAATTATTAAGGAGAAGGTAACTGAATTGATGACCATATCTATTGTGATAATACTAGTGCTATAAACATATCCAAGAACCTTGTGATGCACTCTAAGACTATTGTAATTAAGTACAAGTTTCTTTAGAGAGCGGGTTCAAGAGAAAGAGGTGTAGTTGGAGTATGTGCCAACTAAGGAGCAAGTTATAGCCATTTTTACAAAGCCATTACCAAAGGATACATTTGAGTATCTAAGAGGTAAGTTAGGGGTCAGTCCCCTACCTAGGAAGAATTAAAGTGATATTTTTGCATCAATCCAATGTTTTGTATTGGAAATATTTGTTGGATTGATGTAATAAGGTGCTACTCCTTACATGGAGAAGCTGTTGGTAAAGGTACTGCATTCAACATACACAGAGGAGAAGTGATCTATGGTATGATGTCTTTGGTATTGTTTTCAAAGGAGGAGATAAATACTGAGAAGTGGTGAGAACACAGATGAGATAGATGAGAAAGAAAGTGATATTAGAGAGGAAGAGAGAAAGGGGTAGACACATTAAAGTTTTAGTTGATCCATAGATGAAGATTCAGTGCAAGAACAAAAGAAGAGAAGGTTATCTGATTGAGAATATTGTTGTGTTTCCATCAATACCAAAGGGGTATATTGTTGGCATAGCTAATGAATTGATGGTAAGTTATGTGATGGTACAAATTTGGTGTTGAGATGATTAATTATTCTGTTGTCATTGATATTAAGTATTGACCTAGTGTTCTTTGTGTGTTTCCAAGCATGTGAGAAGGATAAAAATTGTGTTGAAAGTGGTTTTAGTGGTCATGATCCTTAAGGGAGACTTATTAATGTCTTTAGATGATAAATATATGATCGCAACTATTGAATATATGATTTGTGTAAGTTATGATTGATTGAAGTATGACAGGGAAACTGTTAGAATAGTCTATGACTAGCAATGGTTGATTTGATTAGTTTATTAAATCTATGAAGTGTTAAATGGCGTGATCATATAATTGTATTTTTGATACTATTTTGAGTTCTCGGTTATGACCGCAACTGATTTGGATGATCAATAAGCATGTTTTTTGGTTACAAAAGTTGTTTAAGTGAAAGGTGATAGTGCTCTTGTGTTATTGATGGTAGATCTTCTATTATCGATCGATAATTGATTTGTGATTTATAATTTGTGTTACATATTTCATGCTGACATGTCCCAATTCATTTATGGTGGTGAGTTGGCATTACATTGATCGAGGTAGACATTTTATCAAGATGAAGGTTGAGTTGGTCAAAATGTGTTTGAATGTTCTTGATAAAATGAATTGTAAGAGTCTATGCCATGGCCAACTAATTTGGTAAATACTTTTGTTATATTGGGATGTTTTTTTTGGTGTGATCTCTTTGAGCGCAAAGATTGAAAATTTTCTTTCAAATGTGTTAGGTGAGATTTAGGGAGATGGAAGGCACAGGGCTTGAGCAGTGATATTTATATAATGAAGTTAAAGGTTTGTGTGTGTAGATCATGGATGTGAAGGTTCGATCAACCTAGGGTGTACTAAATTTTCCTGAGAAGAGAATCTATGTGTTACAGAGGATCTGATCAAGAAAACAAGTTTCTATTTCTAGATCAAGTGACCCTAATAGGTTTCCTATTGTAAATCTGTTAACTGAGTAGACCCTAATAGATCTTATGTGTAAATATATTAACAAAGTGGCACATTAATTTGAGTTTGAAATCTCCTAACAGAGTTACTCCTAACAGGGTAAATCTCCTAATAGGGCTAGAGTTACCTAACAGTGTCTTTGTAAACTCCTAACATGGTTAAGCTCCTAACAGGATGCACTTCAGAAGAGTACATTATTTGTGGTTCTTCATTGTCACTATAGTTTTCACCCATTTGGGTTTCCACATGAAAATATGTGTTATGTGTTGCATGCTTTATGGTGGTTGTCTTTATTTGATTAAGTTTCATTTTCTTATTACTAGGTAAAATTGTGAATGTTGGTTTTAAGTTGAAGAAGTGGAAATTTGTAGATATCTTTGATTACTGATTTACTCCCCCCCTCTTAGTAATCTTAGACCCTTTAGGACTAACAATATAATTTTTTTATCTTATTTTGTATCATTACAATGAGTGTTTATTTTTATTTACTTTACTTTCATATCAACTACATTTTTATCCTCACATTCTTACATAGACAAAAAGAGCCCTAAAATTGCACATCTTTTTAGATTAGATCATGCATTAGCATCCCTTCATCTACTTGGTTTGTTATAATAAGATTTCATCCAAAGGGGTCATATTTTAGGGCCCCTTTCCAATGTATGTGTAACTTGGTGGTCTACCGCTGTTCACCATTTTTACATTATACAGAAAAAAAAAAAAAAGATTAAAAAAAAAAGAGAAGGAAAATAGTTAATGAAGAAGTGTCATCAAAACTTTAGTAATTGAAGAATCTTCACAAGATGTAAACACAAATAAAACACTGATGTCAAAGTGTAGACCTCTTCCATAAGCTCTCAAAAGTCACATCCACAAGTTCTTTGAAAGATAGTCAACGCTCACATATGCACGAGCGTCAACGCTCAAGGTGCAGGAGCCTCAACGTAAATGCAACTTAAATTTGAGAAAGATCTCCAAGAGAAGGAGATAGAGATAAAAATGTTGAAATGTAAAGTAGAGCATATGGTCATTATGGTTCCTAAAAAGATAAATTGTAGACTACCTGCCAAGATATATACACTTTTCCCCTAAGATAAATTGTTGTACTTCCACTTTATGCAAGTTTATTGTGACTTGCATCATTCACTAGTCATTCCAAGTATTGTTCAATATTTTACTACCGATAAATATTACCACATGGATTATAATGATTACAAGATTTAAAGTGAATGGTAATGGTCTACATGCATGAAGCCTTTGGAAGCATAAACAATGATTATAGTATAAGTACATAACATTTTTTTGTTGAAACTAATTATAGTATAAGTACATAACATCAAAAAAGGTTTATTACAAACATTTGTTTTTTTGTTTTTTTTTCATTTTTTTAGGTAACAGATAAGCGTAAAATCATTGTCTATGTCGTTTCCCTCTACTAATTTTGATGTCAACTCATGTCTCCTCCCCATGTGTCAAAGATCACGAGGCTAGTGCACCAAAGGGGGGTCCGCTGCAATAACAACTACATGGGTTAAATTCACAACATTTAATATTAGTGTTACAAGTATTTTATTAATTAAAAGAACAAAACATAGATTTTCTTTACCTGACAGTGCCACATCATCTACAATAACATTTTGTTCATCCGAAAAGTCAAGATGGTGATTACTTAGAACATCTTCCACTCGTGCAACATGACATTCAACATGCTCTAAAATATACATAAAAAAGGTTACACCAATTTTGATTTAAGATGTTAAATTGTACTAATAAATACATAATTAATTTTCCATAGCAAATGAATACCTAATCTATCACTGTGATGCATATTAGGGCCTTCATCATGTGGCCCAAGTTGTAGGATTAGAAGGTTGCATTGCAATGTCTTGCGCATTGTTATCATTGTTTTCTTTTTAAAACAAAAATAGTCAATTTGTGTTCGAAATTAATATCAAATTGATTGTTGCTCAAGTATTCAATTTGAAATATTTTCATTTGGCCTTTTTACCTATTGAACCAATGTAGGAGACTCTTGGGTTTGGCCACTACAAGCTTGGCGTAGGCGTTCATCCACACCTTTATAGCCTTCCTTGAAGGCAATTTTTGTGTTCTTTTGTGGCCTCTACATTAAATTCTGAGCCCTACATTTTTAGCTTAATATCGTCAATTTTGCAGGTATTATTTGAACAAAAAAAAATGTTTACAATTTATAAAAATTTTGATCCAGAATTTCATTTACTGCTACTTACAATTTGTTCTTGAACTTTCAGATAACCACCAGAGCCAAGTTTGTGCTTCACATACTTTTGTAGTCTTGCCTTTGTAGCCTTTGATGTGTCCTGCAACCTATGAAAAGTTGCAAATATGTTAGATTATATAAATATCAAGATCACTAATTACTACATAATTATATTCTACTATTTAATGCTATCGCATACCTTCTTTTCTCATTTTTCATTGGTGTAATTCCTCTTTGATTTTGTGCTATCTCTTTTGCATCCAAAATGAATTCCCTACACTGCATCTCTGAAATAAAGGGAGGACTCTCATACTTTGGGTTGTGCACTAGAATCTTTCTATATGAGTCCCTCACAGTCTTAAGATGTTTTCTCTCTCTATTAGGAAATTTCTTCTCATCAAAAATGTTACTACCAAATTCATGCTCTAAAGCTTTTATGAGCTGATCTTTTTTTATCTTGTAAATCCCACCTTCAAGAAAAAACAAAACTGTTAAATAAAAAAAAATTTGAAGTTGCGTACCTTGAATATAGTACAAGAAATAGATGAAAGGAAAATATTATATCGATTATATGAAATAAAAATAGTGGGATAGAGTTAGTTCACATATGATGTTCCACCTTATACGTATGGTTGGCTTGAATATCTCTAATGTCAACTCATTAAGTTTACTATAAAAAGGATCGTTCCCTGCAAAAACATCATGGGATCATCAATCCAAAACTTGTTATGAATAATTAAATTACAAATAGAATATAAATAATAATAATTTTAATGTACTTGGAAGCTTAAGTGATGGGGAGGTCACCTTGCTCTCTGAGACTCCTACTCTTTTCTAGGAAGCTCACCAAGAATCCTATTCAATTCAGGACTCTCTAGACTCACCCTTGAGTCTCTTAGGGCTGCTCTCAGACCCTAACCAGAAGGACTATCCTATTCCCTCTTTCCTAGGTTCCCTACCCACCGAAATGTTTCACTCCTCATCTCATCTTACTCTCCATGACTGAATCAAATCAGTCATGCACCCTTCTCACTCTATCTCTTTTCCCTACAAGTTCCCTAGTCAGACCATCTAGCTCGCCTAGGACTTGTTTCCAACTCTGACTAGTCTCTCCTCAGATCCAAATATAAACACAAAAAAAGAATAAAAATACATGATGGGTACCTTTTGACAGTCACATCCCATACGCCGGATCATGAGAGTCAAAAGGTAGCCATTAAACTGAAATGAACTCA
>MU224589.1:674798-697417 GCA_018584345.1 Thuja plicata | reverse complement strand
AAAAAGAATAAAAATACATGATGGGTACCTTTTGATAGTCACATCCCATACGCCAGATCATGAGAGTCAAAAGGTAGCCATTAAACTGAAATGAACTCAGAATACTACTCTACTGAAGTTTATACACGACAGAAAATATACAGAACACACAAAACACTCCTCCTTATTGAAAACTGCAAATTACAATGTAATCTCAAATCTACTATGCTAGCCCTGTTCAATCTCTCAGTTCTTCAACGCCCCACAATGGTTCTTTTCTCCCTTTTTGTCCTCGACCTATTCTTGGACTGTAACCGTCTTTAGGTTACCTATCCGCCTGAGGAATCTCAATTGCCTCGGCTCTTCGTCTTCCTTCTGTATTTTTCATCACCATCTTTCTCTGCATGATCGACAACGTGGACGACATTCTCCTCTGTGGCATTCTTTTGGCATTTTCTGACTTTTCAACTCTTTCTCCTTCTGACACGTCAGCACGCTTTATCATTTGACTGGTTCAGTTCTTTATCGCATAGTCGCGAGTGAAAGTGACCTTTCATGTCTTGGTCTGCGACTGAGCGATTACCTTCTCGTCGCGCTCTCGCTATGTATTTACCTGACTTGGCTTTTACCTCGCGACTGAGTGATGACTCCTTATCGCGCACCCGCAATGCATTGTCCCAAGCTATGTTTTATGCTGCGACTGAGTGATGAGCTCAAGTCGCATACTCGCACTGTTCTTCCTCGAGCTACTCCTTACTCTGTGAGTTGGCGATGCCCATTGGTCACGCACTCGCTGCACGTTCATCCAAGCTGCTACTTTATGTTGCGACTGAGTGATGAGCTCAAGTCGCATACCCGCACTATCTTTTCATGAACTGCTCCTTGCTCTGTGAGTCTACGACGCACATTAGTTGCACACTCGTTGCACTTCAATTCAAGCTGCCTCTTGCTTTGCGACTGAGCGATGAGCTTGTGTCGCACTATCGCACTGTCTGGAGACGAGCTGTCTTTTCTTCTGCGACCGAGCGATGATCACCCGTCGCGTACCTGCACTACCTTTCCACGAGCTGTTATTTACTCTGCGAGTCTACGACGCACATTAGTCGTGCACTCGCCATACTTCTACCTGAGCTACCATTTCCTTCACGATTGAGCGATGAGCTCCCGTCACATATTCGCGATGCTTTCATCCGAGCTGACTTTTGCCTTGTGACTGAGCGATACACCATAGTCGCGCGCTCACCGTTCTTTTCCTTTAACTACCATTTCAATCGCGATCTTGCGCGCATAGGGTGTCGCTCACTCGCACACCATGACTCATTGTTTGTCTTCAGCGACTAAGCGATGAGGTCCTTGTCGCGTTGTCGCACTGATTTTTCTCTGACTGCGAATTGACTCGCAAGCTTTCCATGAGCTCCTTGTCGCATTGTCGCGCACTGTCTTTTCTGCTAGCCACCTACGACTGAGCGACTAGTTCCTCATCGCGCACTCGCTCACTAATAAACTTAACTCATGACTAGCTCGCGAGTGTGCGATGCATGGCTTTTCTGCTCTCTACTGGCTCTGCGACTTTGCGACTGAGTGAAGGACTGTTTAGGCTTAATGACAAGGACTGAAAACTAACTGTGATCTGCTCCTTTTGATCACTCAGCAAAAATTACTAGGGTTTGGAGCTAAACCCTAGGGTGCTCTACACCATTAAGACATTTTAAAGGAATTAAATATTTATCGGACATCAACAATGACGTCTGCAATATTCCCGAACTAGGAACTCCTGTACATCCAGGAAATAATGGTGAATTATCACCAATCTTGTATGATCTATATCCATAGCAGGTGTATCTCATATTGTGCAAAATTAATCCACTATGAAATTCACCCAAGATTAAAGTAAAAATTATCAAATCATAATCAACACAATACCAAATATAGAAAAATGAGGATTTACCAAATGTAGAATGTGAAGGCGTGGATGTTTTCATGTTTCTTTCTGACATTGCATTTGGAAATCTCAGAGAGTTGGTCCTCGTAGGAGGAGGAGTCACCTGCACTTGATGACTTGAAAAATACATTGTTAGCAAAGACATTGTGAAATAATAAAAGTATGAGTAATTTTCAATAAAGTTTGAGTGAAGATTTTCTTTAGAAAATTAAATTAGTTCTAACTATACATTTTCCTCTAGTTGTTTCTATGGTATCAGTAAGTCCAATGAAAAATGTAGATTCCTAATCATTAAGTCCAATAAAGCTTGTGAATGTTCCAAATAAAAAATTCCTTGTAACCTGTTAAATTAAGGACAATTTTACCTAAAGGAGGTGTACTAGTACTGGCCTCACCACGATGTCCACAAGTATTTGCTTGAGTACAAAAACAATCATGTAAGAAGAACACATAAATATTTTAGTTCATGACATAAAAGAGTATAAAATATAAACCTTTATTGAACTTTTGTTAGAGCTAAAGATTCATTACCTCTTACTTCATAACAATGTTCTTTCTGCATCATTTCCTCTTTCCTCGCCAGTGTCTCCGTAGTTGGATTTTTATCAACCAAAATGGCAAGAATTTCAGAACCAATTTTATTTAATTTCTTCTTGACCATATTTAGGAGGTTAGGGATATCTGCGATGTCCTCATCCATATCTGACACTATTGCCTATGTTGCTGTAGATGGTTTTCCCTTTCCGTGAACATCAATTTGTGATAGGAATATTAGTAAAACTATGAGAATGACTCCAAAACCTTAAAGAAAAGAACATAATAATATAACATTTTTCTTCTATCTAATCTGTACAATTACAATAATGTTTACCTTTGCTGAAGAATGGGCGGGAGTAACATCCCTGCCTCTGTCATCATGTGGTGGATGCATGTCATCTTGTGACAAAGATTAAATATAAAAAATTCAGTGAAATGAAAGTAATAGACTTAGAAACAAAAATATATTAATAAAATGGTATATTGGAGTCATAAATTGGAGGTTAGTTTAAATGATATATAGTACTTACCACCACCATTATAGTAACTTTGTTTTTTTTCTATGCGATTCAAATGGGAATCTATTAGTAGTTCTTCTCCTCCACTTATTGATTTTAGATCGCACATACAAAAACATGATCCCCCTCATGCACCTTGAATATGCAATCAGATTGCTTATTAGTTGACCCACAGTGTGCACTATTTATAAAACTTGCAATGTTCCCTGTTATTTATGGTCTTTTTTCAAGGTACATAGAAAATCTTTTACTTTGATCATTTTATTTCCATTGTATATAATTTGCTGATAGTGCATACCTACACATAACTGTTATATCGAACAATCCACATCCAATCATTATAATTATAACAAGGTCCAACATACTCCATCAATTCAACAACTTTTTTGTAACATACCTTTATTTCATCCATTGAAAATATGCCCAAACTATGTAATGACGATGGAGCTAAGTGATATATCCTCTCGTTAACACAAAAATGAGTGTTAATTGGAGGTAGTTCCTTGGGTACCCATTCTTTCTGAAGATGTGTGTACCTAAAGGGAACCTTGATGTCTCCTTTGGTCTCATCATCATAAGAACATCCCCCCTTCAATAAAGAAAAATTGCATGCATTTATTGAATTTTCTTCTAATATTTTGACCTCTAGTTGATTTCCCTATTTTAGGCCTACTACATGTCAAACTTTCATCTTCTATTCCCGCACTTCCCTGACTCGAGGAGGAAAGATATGACAAGTGTCTATTTGGTGGTTCTTGCAATCCATCAAATGAGATATATAGTTTCTAAGGTTTGAAATATTTTTCTAAATGAGGGTAATGTTGACGAAGTCGGCCCTAAACTTGATTTTGAGGGTAGTAGTGTTAAATCATGAGCAAGTTAGTACCTTATTATTAAACCAGTCAATGAAGATGGGCATAAAGAGAAAGAAAGAAATTAATAAAGTATTTCTATAGGGTGTATTGACATATACGTGTTGATCCATGTCACTATGCAAGATCCTCCTAAAAGGGGTTAAATTTCTTTCATATGTGAATCATTTATCTTAAGTTAGCTAAAAATTACATGATACATATGCAAGAAATTGCATAGAAGACAACATGAACCATATGAATTCATCATAATCATTTTATATTTTTTAATTCCTTGTCTTTACCTAATGTGTGGAATCCAAGATCATCAACAAAAGTGGTGACGAAGTGTGTAGTCAATTGCATGTTTCCACAAAGGGCAACAATCACACAAAATATATACAAATAATCAACAACAATTAATTGAGCATCATAAGCAATACATTGGTAATTTCTTAAACAATAAATACATTAAATATACGAGTAATAATTGAAACACTTTTATCATAAATCACATATGTTGTAATCATTAGAATTGAACACAATGAATTAATTGCTATTTTTTAATTCCTTGTCTTTACCTTATGTATGGAATGCAAGATCGTCAACATAAGGGGTGACGATGTGTGTAGTCAATTGCCTATTTCCACAAAGGGTGACAATCACACAAAATATATACATGTAATAAACAACAATTAATTGAGCATCATCAGCAATACATTGGTAATTAATTGAGCATCATTAACTATACGAGTAATAACTGAAACACATGTATCATAAATCACATATGTTATTATCATTAGATTTGAACACAATGAGTTAATCATACCATGGCATTATAGTTGAATACATCAATAAATCAATATTTTTTAAATAAAGGTGGCTGAAACACTTAATATATATTATTGACAATAAACTGGTTCAAAGGGATCCCGAAGAAAAGTGCTATAAATAAAAACTCTGATTGTTGCTCGTACATGTACAAAAGAAGCCTAGCCCCAGAAGGGAGGATTTAAAAAAAACCTATATAGAGAATAGGAACCCACCCCATACCTATAAAATTTTGAGAAATACTACCTACATCACTACCTGAGAGTAAAACTATAAGGTATATAGCCAATTACAGTTTACGTTACTACAAAAAGGCCCATGCCATATGTGATCATACAACCGATATACAAAAAAGTTGATGGAGAGGAACCTAGAGTCCTACATGGAAGTTATAACAGGAACTCCTTATGCCAACTGCAATTCCAAATTTGCATCTGCATCAAAATTACCAATGTTCAAATCAAGACCCTGTGCAGGAATAGAAGGGCCCGTATGCATAGGTGGCATTGGTGAAGAAGGAGGAGCATTCTATCTAGGATCATACTCAAGAAGGTCAAGAAGAGCATAAACCATGAGTTGAACACTATCTATATAATTTGAGCTCAAAATCTGACTGTGAAACTAAGAGCCAATTTAAAATGCCTGATATCATGTGACTCCAAATCTTTTTTAATACCCACATAAATAGATAAAGTCGTGTGATTGTTCAATAGTGCATGGTGATGGAATAGATTTCCCACTAATGTTGCCTCACATATAGTAATCAATATAAATATATATAAATAATAAAATTACATACTTTGTACATTTGGATCATGTCTTTGATCATTTTCTCCATCCATCTCATCATCATGACCATCATCATCATCATCATCATCATCATCTTCTTCTTCTTGTTCTTCTTCATCTTTTGTATCTTCTTCTTCCATCACATTATACTTTACCATCTTTTCCCTTGGATCATGTCTAACATCAAATGACCAACCCGGTGTATGTGGAACCTCTAATAAAAAAAATTGCACATATTGTCTTGGAAGAACAAAGGGCTCGTCTCCAACTGGCTCAATTGACCTTGTATTAATCATTGTAAATCTATTATCAAGTTCAATAACAGTTATATCAGGGTCATTTTGATTCAGTCGTAGCTTGTACCATTGGACGATGAATAAAACTAATTTTAAGGAGTTAAAGTTGCACTCAAGTATACCATCCAAGATTCCATAGTATCAATTTTGAGATTGTTGAGGATGTATGTCATTTCTAGATGAAATATTAGTGACCTTGAAGACTGCAATTATCCCAAAATAACAAGTTTTCTTTATATCATCTAATATTTTTATGCAAAATTTATGGCCATGATAGTACATAGCTTTGTGGTGCATGACCTACAATTTTTCAAGTGTGTCAAAATTATTTGCATCATAATTTGATATCAAATATATGGTTCATGATGATCAATAAATTTTTATGTACCTGTCTACCTCTTAAACCATATGCTAGATCAATTACCATTGGCATAATATTGGAATCTTCATTACGATGAGCTTCTTTAACCAATGAAGCAACACCTTCCCATGTTAATGAGCGACCATTTTGTTGACATTGTTCAATCTATACCATCATCTAATCAATATTTTTCACAATATACAAATGTAGTGCATCTCACTCTCGACCAACTGTATAAAAAAATAGACCAATTAGAAACAACTTATATTGATGAGTAATAAGAATTAATTAACTATAATAGCATCTTATAATTACCTCTCACTTTCCTCAATCTAATTTTCCCCATCAAGTACTCCCTTTAAATTTTTTTAATGGATTTGGGATCCCAAATATGATCTACATGGATCTTTGCTGCAAACTTAGGAAGATATTCACTAATGTACACCATGGTCTTGTATACCATATATTCATCCATCATGGAACCATCAGGATGTGCTCTCTGTCGAACCAAGCCCTTCAAAAATTTCAAGTTCCTCTCAACCATCCACATTGACCTAGTTTGTATAGGTCCACACAATCCAATCTCCCCAACTTGATGTATGAGGTAGTGTTCTTGTGCATTGAAAAAAGTTGAAGGTAGACACTTTTGCATTTCACAAATAAGATGAGGAATTTTCTCTTCCAATATTTTATATCTTCTTTACTGATTTCTTTTGATGACAACCACCTCATGTATTTTCCAACATCATATATAACTTTTTTGACATTGTTGTCAAAGTGGTGTGGGAGAAATAGAGGTAGAACGTACTGCAATAATTGTAAAATGATATTCTCAATATTTTATAAAATAATACAATGAAAAGTACTACATGCAGTATACAATTATATAGTGAATACATAATAACATGAATTACCATAGTAAATGTATGACAATCATGTGTTTTCATCCCTGGTCCAAATTCACTTCTCTTTGATACGAGATTATTTATGTTAGAAGCAAATCCTATGGGAAATCAAATTTTTGTATGACTTATTTAATAGAATTGGTCTGTTGCTCTGACAATAACCAAGGAAGCGCACTTATATCAATCTGGTATCCATTTTTATTTGAGCTAATGACATTTTTCATTGCATGGTTGGATTCTTTAATGTCACTATAAATTTTGACAATTTTGTCTTTGTCACACCTTCCATCCAATATTTTTTATAATGTCTTACATTCTTTCCAATATGCATAGCATCAATCAAATGCATGATTGGGAGTTTCTCGTAGTATGGAACCCTACTAGATTGTATAGGATAAATGTTTAGTCCTTTCATAAATTGGTCATTAATTCCTTGATGAACTTCATGAGCATCAATTACATCATCAGTAAAAAAAACACAATATCAAAATATAAATTTCAAACAAAAACCATCAGCTGGAATGACATTACCTCAAAAATTTATTTGATTGTATTTGAACTTCTATAGGCAAGGTATCATTCTTTTTGGCCTTGATGTAGTCTCTTCTTTCCCATTGAAAATATTTTTTTCAGTAATTCGGTACTTGTGATTTCTATGGAGAAAGTATCTATAGTCATTGAACACCTGCTTTCCTAAACTTTTTGAATGACGAGATTTCATCTTTGGAGCAGAAACTAGACATGCAAATTTTTCCTTTTTCTGAAGACCTGCAAGATCGTGTATAATTGGATTAAATATGTTAATTTAGATAATTATAATTATAATGCCAACTTAAACATAGAAAAAAATTTATTAGCACTATAACATACCAAAAAAGAGGTGTTAACAAGAGAATATACCACAAAAATGTGTTAGCCCAGGGGGATCATGTATTTTCCATACAAGCATTGCATGAAATTTAAATTTTCTTTGTCCTATTGGTCTAGAGATGTCATACATAGTGACCCCGTTCCATAACACCAAAAAATCATTGATAAGGGGCTCAATATATACATTCATATCTTTAACTTTGTACTTACCTAGTTGAATGAGCAAAAACATTACATAATTATTATGACCATTTTGATGGGGTGATTATATAAATTAATTTAGATGACTATTAAATGAAAAAATACCTGGAACAACCATTTCTAACATTATGTGCTCCCTCTTTATGGACATCCAAGGAGGAATATTTTTTATGATAACAAAAATAGGCCACACCGTGTAAATAGATCTCATCTCTTGAAACAGATTAACACTCTCCACTACCAATGAAAGCTTGAGATTATGAGGTTCTTCTTTAAAGGGTGGCCAAGTTTCCTCTATTTTCTTAAATGTCAAACCATCCATAGGCATTCACATAATGTCATCTCGACTTCTATTGCATGCATGGTAATCCATAAAGTGTGGCAAGCTAGTGCACCTAAACAATTATTAAAGATGTGTAATAATGGGAATATATCGAAGAACCTTGGGAGGCACCTTTTTTGTTATTTGATCTGATTGATATCTACTAATATGACAATTAGGGTATTATGTTCCAAATTCATGTTGTTTATGATATGTAATATGATCATTTAGACATGCATGTATTGTTTGATACTCCATTTCAATATCTTTCATAATGGCAGATAATTCTCGATATGAGCAAGGTAGAAAGTTTGATGGTGGTAAAAAACACTCAACTATCAACCTACGAAAAAAAAAAAAAATTTATTAATTTAAAGAATATGAATTGGTACATGATTCACCATTTGTTAACTATAAGAAAACTATGACTAAAAAGATGAAAACAGATGACATATATGACATACCTTAACATACATGTGATTGCTATGTTGGATAAACCATTCATAACCTTCAATTTCACCAACAAAAATACAGCGGCAAGAATATTTGTTTGGGAGCCTTCGTATAGGGGCTCGTATGCCTTCTCAAGTATAGGTACATCAAGGTCATCTTCATCATTATCATCAGTTGTGCCAGTACCATTATTTTGATCATCATGATCAGTTGCGCCAGTACCATCATCTTTAATTGCTTTATCTATCGCAAGATCATCTTCTTCCATGGGATCATTATCTTATGCTTCTATATTCACACCTCCATGTTCCCCAAGTTAGAAATCAACATTCTTGGGATTTTCATGGTCCATAAAATGAAATCCAGGGTGGGTGACCTATATCAAAATGATGACCTTAAATTAACCATGACCATGATATCATCATCAATTAATTTCTTATGTATAAAAACTATTAAAATAATATATTGAAATACATACCAATAGATGAAATTCATTCCCCCCTTCAATGTGACCATGTTCCCTACAATGTTCCTCAGTTGTTTTGATTAGATATCTTCGAGTCTTTAAGCCCTTGTAAATATTATAGGGACAATAACATTTTCCATCACCTTTTTCTTTCCAAGTTAGACCACAATCTAGCAATTGTCTCCCTATTTTGTTTTGGGTTGATATTGTCAGACATGATCTTTCTTCACAAGCTATAATTATACCAAAAAATTGTCTCCTATACTCTGTATTAAGATATTAATGTTTTCATCTATGAAATATAAAAATACTAGCATTAGTAGTATCTTGTATTTTTGGTTTTTAAAAAAAAAAAATGTGCAAAATTATAGGATCCCATTAGGGTAGTTGTCACATAGGTGTCATAGCTTATATTTTGACCTTAAGGCCTAAGTTCTCACAATTGTTTTGCACTAATATGGCTTCTTGGTATTGGGAATTATGAATCATTGAAGGAAAGATTTAAAAAATACCTAAAGGAAACAAGATCATTATTGTAACAACTTTGAAGGATCTAAGGAACATGTTACCATACTCCCAAAATATGAAACAAAGACAATATTTGACACTAATCTATTAATAGAAAACATCAAATAAATCAAACTCTAGAAGGGAAAGGAGCTACCCAAGAGTCAAGAGCTACCCAATAAATGTTCACAAACAACCCCTAAGATAGCACAAAAATACTAGGGACTCTCCTTTCAATTGTGGAGAAAATTCTCTTGCACTCTCAAAGTAATCCATTGTAGAATATAATTGTGTTCAAGCTAGTATGTGTGTAACAATGGGTAGGTGAGATGGGAAATAACTTGAAGAGAAGGAAATTTCTAAATGTAATTGAAACTATATGTATGTATGTATGCTCTAACCTATAATCTATAATCTGACCAAGCAAACTTTAAATGTAATTGAAACTATATGTATGTATGTTGTTAGAATAATTGAGGGGGGGTGAATCAGTGGCCTTAAAAATTATTTCAAAAGATCAAACAAAAACCCTATCTCTCAAATATAATACCTTCAGTTATCTTAAAGTCCTAATTTCATCAATATGTATGCCATAAATAATCTTAACAAATATAAACTGATCAGTAAGATATATTGTTTATCTTTTCTAGACTTTACCGAGTAGTAACAAATAAACTTACCATAAATGAGTCCCTCAACTCATTATTGAACCTTGTCTCCCCTCTCTCTCTCTCCCTTTTATTCTTCTATAAATAGTAGGCATTTTGGAGCACAAAGAAGCCTTCATCTCATATTGTAAATGCATTTTTATGCTGTTGGAATAGATTTAAAACTCATATTTCATTTCATATTTTATGCTTATGCATTGTTATAATGTCCATTTTTAGACTAATATGCATTGCTCATTGAATAATAGCTTGTTTTTAATCAAATATTTCATGCTAGGTTGTTTATGTCATTGGTATTTAGCATAAATATGAGGTCTTTTATGTTATTTTATATACTCATCCTAGTTAGAAAGCAATAAGTCAAATTTATGGTTTATATGCTCATTAACCCTTGTTTTTCACTAACAGAATGACTTATTGAAGTGTTGTGTTGCAGATAATAGGTGCACAAATATACACACACATTTTTGGCACCCACCATGGGGCGCAATTTCCAACTTGGCCTCATTTTATATATTTTTTCACTAATTTGCATGACCAAAATACTGTTACAGGCTCATTTTTTATCATTCTGGATCGCATCCAGGATACACTATAGCACCGCAGTAAATGAGGCTCGCATCAAAGATTTATGGGATCATTTTCAGTTCAGGCTTGCATCTGGTGAGCATACTATCGCATCTGGTAACGAAGCTCACATATAGTATGCTGTATCACATTTAGTGATTTTTAAGCCTCACATCTGGTTAGAGAGTTTGCACACTTCATTTGCCTAACTCTAACATTTTGACAAGTTGTGTTTTTGATATCTTGTAGCCTAACAAGTGTTTGCAGGATGCTCTTGAGGATTTTTGTGTGAGTTAACATAAATAGATACTAACTTGGTTTTTTAGGTTACCTATACCCCATCTTGACTTCTATTTACTTTCTTTCCAAATTAAGATACATATTCCAATCTATCACAAAACTGACTAGAGGATTATGCTCTTTTCCTTTAAGGAAAATCAGAAAATCACACATCAGTTTAGGGGTTGAACAAAGTTTGGAGGTAAATGAACAAGAAATCTCACAGTTTAATTTCATTTGGGATCAGTAAATGAACAACACAAATCACTAAAATATTGTGGTTCAAATGAACAACTACATCATATAATTTCTTTTGGAAACAAAAATTGGACAGTCAAAGCATTATATATGTGGGGTCAAAGAACAAGTTCAATCATTTAATTCAATTTGGCTCAGTAATTGGATAAGCAACTCACTAAATCTTGTGGCTAAATGAACAAGGAAAAATTTATTTTTCAAGCAATCCTATTTTTCTTAAATAGGAACAAACTAAATCAAGCTCAACATAGCTTGAGGGAATTAACATTGCTTTAGGTGTTTTGGAGAAAATGGTTTAGATTAGGAGAGTATGCTCTTCTTTGGAAGAATCAGAAATCTAGATATCCAAAGCTTGCCAATCCTTGGTACTCATATTTAAATAGTAGAGTGTCTGCTGATTGAGGAAAAAATCTCCTGGGAACGACCCAAGTGAGGACAAGTTTTATGCCAACCCTTCCAATTCACCATAAATAGTTGCTTCCTCATAGGCTAAAGCCTCGGAGGATGGAGCCAATTTTTTTCATGAAATTTTGACATCATTCCTTGAACATATCTGGGTATATGTAGAGCGGAGCCTCTTGAATCTTGCTTGTGAGACTACATATATTCAGGTACTCATAGGGCTATATGCCTAAATTTTTCCTTGTACAATTCTATGGGGGACATTTTTGAATGGATTTCCAAATAATCTACAACAACTTCAACTCAAATAATTCCTGATTCATCCTCAAAAGGGTGATAATCTTTGTGCAAGGCAAAAATTAATTACCCCAAGACACTCATCATATTGTGCCCTCACTTGCATTTAGAGTCAGCTAATACAACATCATGACTGGAGCCATTGCATGCTTGGTGATGGTTGTATTCTGATTAACATTTAAGTGTGTAGCTGAGTCAACAAGAAAAGATTTTCATCCTCCACCTAGAGAATAGGAAAAGATGAGTGTTTGTTTCACCCTCCTAACAATGCAAAAACTGTTTAATGTGTTCAAAAGTTCATTAAAAAGATAAGCTACTCAAAAAAATCAACAAGTTTCAAACCCTGGAGTACAAGTTTTTTTCACACATTACGACACCTCCTAATGCAATCTAGAAACAAGAAACTTCACGCACTTCAAAAATGAACTTTTCAAAATTGACCAAAATTGACAAAGACATCATAAGATCGCATCCTGGATTTCCCAAGTTACATGCAATATTTAGGATCACATTTGGTATTCTGACTCGTATTTGGTCAGCACATAGTCATATCCAGATTCTAGGCTCGCATTTGGTGTCATCAGTGGCTCGCATATAGGAGCTCTTATTCAGGATAGTGGGAATTTGCAAGATAAATCCTTAGAAAGTCTCTATTTATTAGGATGTACCCTTTTAGCTCTTTAGCTGGTTCTTGTTGTCTCTTCTGGTCTCCCTATTGAAATTTCAAAACTATTTTAAAATGTCTACCTTGCATGCTTAGTCAGTCTTTCATGATCAGTTCAATACGTGTGGTCTACCCATTTCCTACCAACAACTTTGTTCCCAACTCACTATTAGGACATTCTAACCCTCTAATGCTAGAATCATTTACATCCACCAACAACAAACAATTACTTTTACCTAGACATGCCCACTTGAACAATCTGAAACTCTCACTTGCACTATTGGGAAACGTTAACAAAGTTGAGAAACAACTTCATGGTTAACACAAGACACAACAAGTACACATCTAAAGGATCGAAAGTGCCTCCTAAAACATCACACTTTCAAGGAGAAACTTCTCATAGTTCCCTTCTCGATCTAGATTCCCCTCAAATGGATAGAGACACTCGCAGATGGAGTGAGGCTTTTGAGGATTATAATGATGGAAAACACCAAAAACCTGAAGACACAGATGGGGAAGAAGGACCCAGGTTTGAATGTGATCCATTTGGATCAGACAGTGAAGGGGAGATCCCAGAAGATGAGTACAAAAAACTCAAACAAACTAAAAGATTCCACAAGATATTGGAACAGATAATTGATGACGATAAAGAAAATTACTTCCTCCATCTAGCATCCACAGGTGTCAAATTACGCAAGGACTATGATGTGAAAAAACTCAAGGAGAAAGAGGTACCAAATCGAATATCCATTCTCACCAAACAACTCAATTTGATGCAAACAGAACTCACAAATCTCAAAATGGAGAAGGAGAAACCTAAAAAAAAATACTCTTTGGATGTCATTTGTCCATTTCATTTTGACAAGAGTATCACTATTGCCCTGTTTCCCCCCAACATGGCAAGACCAAAGTATGACATGTACATGGGAGAAACTAACCCACACGACCATGTGAGGGAATTTTGTGCTCTAAGCATAGAATACATACACAAACCTACATATCTCATGCGACTATTTCTAGGAAGTCTAGGAGATAATGCCATGGAGTGGTTCTCAAAACTGAACCCTAAGGTCAATACATTCAAGGATTTTATCCAATGATTCATCCAACAGTACTCCTACAACATCCAACATGACGTAACTATGATGGACCTATGTAACACCAAACATCGAACTGGAGAATCATTTGCACACTTCCTATAAAGATGGAGGAAGAATTTTGCACGATATTCAAGGGCCATTCCCAAAATAGAGAAGATGGAGATATTTATTAATAATCTAGTACCTAAATTAAACTATGCATTAGAAATGAAAGACTCTCCAAGATTTGATAGAATGATTAAAAATGCCCTTCGTATTGAGGAAGTCATGGTCAAAAGGGGAGAGATCACCCTTCAAA
Organism: Thuja plicata; assembly: GCA_018584345.1. Lineage (NCBI taxonomy): Eukaryota > Viridiplantae > Streptophyta > Pinopsida > Cupressales > Cupressaceae > Thuja > Thuja plicata. The sequence continues at coordinate 683,056 of MU224589.1, read as the reverse complement.
ATGAAAACAAGACCAACAACTCCAACTCCAAGCCTAAATGGTGGAAATAAAACAAAAAATTTGTTAATGATGAAGTAGTTGATGCCTCTAACATTAATCCTAAACCCAAGGTATTCAACCTAACTAATTGCATTCAAGCAATAAAGGATGCTAAAGTAACAACTCACGTACCCAAAGTGAACAATGATAATAGCAAGGGTCGGACATGGACATCGAAACCCCAAAGAACATTCACTCCTTTGGGAGAGTCTCTTGAGACTGTTCTAAAAATACTATTGCATAACAAATTTCTCAAAATCCTAGATTCCAAACCATGGGAACCAATGGTTAAACCCAAGTGGTGGGATGATAACTCTTATTGTGTCTTTCACAGAAACAAGGGACACAAGACTGATAATTGCCTCAAGCTTAAATATGTCATCCAAGACCTCATCAAAGGAGGTAAGATCAAAGTAGATGGACACACTACTAATGAGGATCATACAACATTCAACAAACCCTTTCCTAATTACAATCAAGGAGAAACATCTAAAGGGAAGAGTGATGAGGTAAACTACACCTATTCCAAAACTGACAATGTGATCAATATGCTTGACATCAAAACTGAATCTATTAATGTGGTCACAATCAAAGGTGTCTCATTCCACTCGAATGTTGTAACACAGAGCCAAGAATAGGTTACAATCAAAGGACATCCAAAACTGACATCAACGTCCAAGGTTCCAATTGTAACTATTCCTAAACTAGCGTTGAAACACATGGTTACTATTCCTCAAGCAAAATATGACTTGGTAGACCAATTACAATGAACCTCTACCAAAATTTCCATTTTTGAGTTGCTCAAGATATCCACAGTACATAGGGAAATCCTAGGCCAAGCTCTACACGCTGCTAATGTTCCAAAAGGTATCTATATAGACAAGTTTCAAGTGATGGTCAATCACATCTCAGTGCCACACTACCTCTTCTTTCCTAAAGAGGATGAAAATTCATTGACACATCCACATAATCAACCCCTCCATATTGAAGTCCTTATTCATAAATCTTGTGTTAAACGCGTGTTGATAGATTGAGGCACAGGATTGAATATTTGTACACTAGATCTAATCAAGAGACTAGGTCCCTCAGAACAAACAATTGACTCTAGAAGCAAGATAACCATCAAAGCTTATGATGAGGAAGAAATAACCTTCAAAGGTCTTATTGTTCTACCTATCAGAGTTAGACCGATTGACAGGAACGTCATATGTCAAGTTCTAGATCTACCATCGGCCTACAATATCCTATTAGGAAGACCATGGATTCATGAGATGCAAGCTATATCATCCACTTACCATCAATGCATAAAGTTCCCATATAATGGGGAGGAAGTGATGATTCTTGTAGACGCTAACTACACTTGCAAAAATATCAAAGTAGGTAGCATGATCCCACAGAACAAAGAGGCTATGGATGTTGTGGCTCCTAAAACTACCAAGGACATGGTTATGAATATTTTTAGCAAAATCTTGAAACTTGAAGAAACGGGTATGGGAGAGTACAAGTTGAACCTGACTCCCTCACTGATAGAACTTCTGGTGTCACCAAGATCCTATGAAAAAACTTCCTCAACATTCACACCTACAACATCCAAAGAGCTAGAAATACACAAAGCAACTGGCATGGTAAAGGCATCCACATCTTCTTCAGATAACATAGAATAATAGGAAGTCTTGGAATAGCTTTATAAGGGAGAACCGGTGGAATCTGAGGTCAAACATGTGAAGATATCCCCAGAACAGTATGGAAAGGGATATGATTTCTTCACACAAATGGGCTACAAAGGAGAGGGACCTCCAAACGATACAGGACGAGGGCTTATTGAACCTATACCCATGGAGTTCTGGAATACCAAAGATCAAATAGGACTAGGTTTTAATACTAAAACTGATAAACCCGCTTTAAACGAGAGTCCACACTCAGATGAAGGGAGTGATGAAATAGATGAACTAGAGCAGCGGTCCTATGAAAGATTGTTACATGTTGGCACACAGGACCACAACTACCAAGGAGAATGTTGTGTACCTAGCTTTGAGGCACCACAAGATCTTCACACCCCTTTGCTAACGCAACCTCCCATTCAAGAGGTAGGAGATACCATAGAAACAATTACTCAAGAGACACCCCGACAACATGATTTACATCCTAACTCAGGGCAATTGGTCACAATTTTGTATGTCCTAGATCTACCACACTTTGATCTATAGATGGCTAACCGTGTACATCAAATAAGCATTGTTGAATACTTAAAAAAATTTGATGATGATGTCACAGACTCTCATGACTATGAATGGGATCAGCTATCTGTCACCACTAAAGATATTGGAATAGATACAATTCACATTTTAGTAGCTCCCTCAGCTCCTAGTAAATGAATTGACACTCCTCCCAGTGATATTGATCCTCCTAAAGCAGAAGAAGAGCTCCTTCCCCCTATGATTGATGGAGACACTGGTGAGTACATAAGTCTAGAATAATTTCATAGGCTACAAGCAAGAAGCCTCATTTTATGGAGAGATGATGATGAGATCTCTACTGAGGAGTCACTAGAGTTTGGTCTACATATAACTAACAACGACCCTTTTAACAAAGATCTCACTCTTATTGATCTAAATATTGAAGAAATTAACTTAATAGATTGTGTCATGTCGGTTAATGGTCTTGGTGCTAATATGATGCTGTCCTTCCCATAGATTGACTCCCTATCATTGGTACTTCTTGACATAATCAATTTGTCTGAAATAGATCCTACTCCTATCCTCAAATTTTCTAATGACCACACCCTAGCTTGTTATATCAATGCTTGTGAACCTTACCCTTCTTCCACCAATGCAAAAAGTGAGAACATGTCATAGGAGGATATCAAGTTTCTCAGTCAAAAGCTGAAAAATAAAAAGACAAAGCAAACTAATGGTAAAGACTGCTTTGTGGCAGTATTAGATCCCCAAATAGTAAAGAAAAAAGATGTATCCAATGGTGAAAATCTCTCTGAGGCACCAAAGGATGAGACTCTTGATATCCTCCCTAAACACTTTCAGGAAAGATCTTTGGTACTGATTGAACCAATACAACAAGTAAATTTGGGCACAGTTGAAAATCCTCAAATAGTCCACCTTGCACAATCCTTATCAGAAGAGGAGAAGACATAGTTCACAGAGTTCCTGAAGGAGAATAAGATTAACTTTTCATGGTCTTATACGGACATGCCAGGGCTAGATCTTAATCTAATCATGCATCACTTGTCTATAGCTCCTGGGATCAAGCCCGTAAAGAAAAAACTTAGAAACATGCATCCTCATGTTGCATTATTAGTAAAAGCAGAGCTGGAAAAGTTGTTAAAAGTAGGATTTATCAGAGTCATTGCATATGTAGGATGGATTTCAAATGTTGTCTCCATTTCTAAATCTGATAAATCAATCAGGATCTGTATGGACTTTAGAGACCTGAACAAGGCATGTCTGAAGGATGACTTCCCTCTACTTAACATTGACATGATTATAGACCTCACAGCAAGCTACCAGATGTATTCATTAATGGATGGATTCTTGGGCTATAATCAAATTAAGATCGCCCTTAAGGATCAAGAAAAAATGACATTTACATGTGCATGGGGCACATTTTGCTAGAATGTCATGCCATTTGGGATAAAGAATGTCGGTGCAACATATCAAAGAGCCATGAAAATAATATTCCATGACATGATGCACAAGAAAATGGAGGAATACGTAGATGACACATTGGCTAAATCCAAAGAAAGAGGTACTCGCATTGCTGACCTAAGAAAGATATTAGATTGAATGGAGCAGTTTCAACTTAGGCTCAACCCAAAGAAATGTGCCTTTTGGGTCCAATCAGGGAAGCTCCTAGGGTTCATTGTTTCAGTGAAAGGAATTGAGGTAGACCTTGCTAAAGTTAAAGCTATACTAGAGATGGCTCCTCCACGTAACATCAGTCAAATGAGGACACTACAAGGAAGACTCCAGTCCATCAGGAGATTCATGTCCCAACTTGTAGATAGGGAACAACCCTTTACTAAGTTACTACATAAAGGGGTTAACTTCAAATGGAATGAACAATGTGAAGTGAACTTCAAAGAATTGAAGGGATACCTGGCTGCTCCACCTATTCTTATGGAGCCTATTCATGGAAAGCCCCTAATCCTATACATTTCAGCTACAGCTACATCCCTAGGAGTATTGCTGGCACAAGATGATGAAACGAAGAAAGAAAGAGCTATTTACAACATTAGTAGAACACTAGTCACTTATGAGCTCAATTATAGCATTATTGAAAAAGCATGCTTAGCAGTTGTCTTCGCATCACAAAAATTAAGACACTACATGCTCTCTCATACAGTGAAGCTCATTGCTAAGATTGATCCTCTAAAGTACCTTTTGAGCAAAATAGCATTAACAAGATGTTTGGCCAAATGGGTCCTGATTCTAAGTGAGTTTGACATTGAATATGTAGAGTGGATTGCTATCAAAGGACATGTCCTTGTAGATCAATTAGTTGATTCACCACTCTAGGATGATGAGCCTTTGCTAATTTAATTCCTTGATGAAATAATCATGTATCTCACTGAATATCCATGGAAGATGTACTTTGATGGTTCATTTACTCAATAAGGTTCTGGAGCAGGGGTCCTATTTATAACTCCTCAAGGCTACAAGATTCCCAAATCTTACAAATTAATGTTTCCATGTACCAACAATATCTCAGAATATGAAGCATTGGTCAACGGTCTTAAGCTAGCTATGGAGTGGAAGATCATAGAGTTGCATGTGTATGGTGACTCCTAACTAATTATCAATCAGGTCAATGGGGAATATCAAACGAAAGATGAAAATTTGATGCCCTACAAGAAACTAGCTGATGACCTGAAGAAATACTTTATCTTCATCACCTTCCAGCAGATACCAAGATCACAGAACAAAGCTATTGATGTTATGGCTACCTTGGCGTCCATGTTACACCTATAAGAACATAAATTCCGATATGAATTCTTGGTGGAAGAACTATCCTATCCTGCCTTTGATACTCTTGAGTACCAGGTAATATGTGCTTTGAATACCCCTGACCAATCTTGGTATGCCAATATCATTTCTTACCTTTCCAACCAAACTATCCCTAATAATCTATCCAAAAATGAGAAAAGAACCCTGATTAGGATAGCATCGCATTACGTCCTCATAACTAACAACCTATATTGATGCGGTCTCGATGATACAATTCTTTGGTGTTTAGAAATTAAAGAGTCTGATCTAGCATTAAAATAAGTCCATGAAGATGTATGTTGATCACACTCAAATGAATTTTCATTAGCGAAGAAACTGCTTAGAGTAGGCTATTACTAGCCTACCATGGAGAAAGATGCTATTTAGTTTTCAAAAGCATGTCTTAAATGCCAGACATATGGAAATCTTATCCATGCTCCTGCCAGGAAACTTATACCTTTCATAACACATTGGCCATTTCAGCAATGGGCCTTTGACTTGGTTGAACAAATATATCCCAACTCTTCAAATGGACACAAGTTCATCATTACGGCCACTGAGTATTTCACAAAGTGGGTTGAAGCCATGCTGCTAATCAAAGCCACTAGCAAACAGGTGGCTATGTTCATTCTGAAGTACATTACTTGTAGATATGGGATACCCTCTTCAATTATAAGAGACAATGGGGGCCAATTTAAAAATAAAGACATTGATGACCTATGTGAATAGTTCCATATTACTCAACATTGCTCTTCAATCTATTATCCTCAAGGTAATGGATAGGCTGAGGCATCCAACAAAAATATTTTCAAGATCCTACACCGAACTGTAAGTAAGTCTAGAAGAGACTGGCATCTACAACTGAATGTGGCACTATGGGCCTACAGAACAAGCATCTGAATACCAACTGGAGCCAAGCCATTTTCTCTAGTCTAGGGCGCTGAGGCAGTACTACCCATTGAGGTTGAAATCCCATCTTTGCACATATCTTTACAAGGTCTTGTTACTCACGAACAGTACTGCATAGATAGCTAAATTATCTAGACTTGCTAGATGAGTGCAGACAACATGCGTTCGATCACCTCAAAGTGTATCAAGCACGTATGTCCAAAGGTTACAATAAAAAGGTCAAACCATGAAAAATTGAAGTGGGAGATCTCATCCTAAAAAAGAATCCTAAGAACCAGCCTAACAGAGAACAGAAAGGAAAGTTTAAACCTAACTTGTTGGGACCATATGTTATAACTGCCACTTTTTGGACTGGATCTTATCAACTAGCTACACCTAAGGGAGATGTTCTTCTAGATCCTATCAATACTCTACATTTGAAGCAGTTCTACACTTGATGTCTGGCTAGTAGAGCCTGTATAGTAAATTTTTTTTGCAAAATACCAAAAACATTCAGAAAATTGATCCTGAAGAAATCCAAAAATAGTGGAAAAAGTCCTACAAAAAGGGTATCTTTGGTGAAAACTTGGTAAATAGGTGCCTTGATATTACAAAAATATTCAAAAAAAAGAAAATAGAAACAAAATTTAAAAAGAGAAAAGTGCCTTGATGAGCCCCTGGTAAAATAGGCATCTTGGTAGAAAAAAGAAAGAAAAGATCTTGCCAAGTGGTAAAACTTGGCAATCAGGTGTCACTTGTGTTCTGCGCTCCATCTATCAAAGCATTACTGATACTAGGCCTTTGCAATTTTACCTGTGGTCATATGATGACTTCATTTCCTAAATGGCTATCTTATCCTCACTTGGGATTCATCTACATTTACATCTTAGGACCAAGTCATTCAGCACTGGGGGCATATTTGTTGGCATGATAGGTTGCAGTTGCTAGGTTTCTCTAGGATGGTTTGCCTTATGAACACAATATGTCTTGATACATGAAAAACAATATCACTTTCCAAAATAAGGGTGTCTTTTCAAACATCACATATCCAGACATGACATTTACAGTGACAGTGTTCTTACGAGGCTATATTGGATCGCCAACATGAACGGATTATCCTCTCAATGAACAGACAGGGAACACCATATTGCTTGTATTCCAATTTTCTGATTGATGAATCTTTACTATGTTTGACATATGAATGAATAAGTACTACTTAAACACACAATTTTGTATTGGTTTGATTATGATTCTTTCATGCCCCGATGATGTTTTCAACTAGGGGCATCTATGTAATTATAAATTTTATTTCATTGACTCACCATTGATGATTTGTTATGTCTTCTTAGTTACTCAATGATGTTTGCGCAAAGACAAAGAGTCACAAGGATGGGGGGTATAATTTTTTCTTGGTTTTCTGCGTATGGTGATTATTTCAAATGATCCTATAAATTTCACCTACCTTGGATGTTTATGATAAGAGCTGCCACTATGGGTGGATATCCTCATATATCTTGATATTTATTATGTGTAAACTATGATGAGGTTGAAACAATTTCCTTGTATGTTTTCTGATCCAGGTTATCACTAAGGTATATGAATCATAATGTACCCAAGGATATGAATTTTCAAGTTCATTGTGGGTCCAATATCTTGCCTTAATCAGAATATGGTATATTAAAAGGAAGGTGACTATTTTGTTATCATGGCTTCTATGCCTTGATGCCTAAGTCTATTTCTGACATTTCAATAAAATATAGTATTCATACTTTCATAATATCAGTGGGTATTAGTGATGGTTTTACTATCAGCTGGTATTCATTCCAAAAAGTGCCTAATGATGATAAAAAGCTATACATTTGCATACCAGTGACAAAGTCCTAAAACTCTGCATATAGTTGCATTTAGAGATTGCGTGATGCATTTATAAAGGTAGTAAATGCATAAAGACTTTTTGTGCTTAAAAATTCTTTCTATCTTCTTCTAAAACATCAAGTTAATTACATCATCCATATTACTGATATCAAATATTGTTGCACATCCATAGCATACATTTTGCATTCATGAAAAGAAGAAACAAGAAAATACAAAAATAAAGCATCCATGTATTGCATTTTAACATTTTCATCCTAAGTCCATCCATATATCTATATTGCTTGAAAGGAAAAATAATAAAGACACATACAATTGCATTTTCACATAAGTATCATTTAAAACATATTTATATCAGTAATCACATCAAATCAAAATGATGTCTAAATCTAACTCATCAAGAGACCAAGAAATCATCACATATGCAAAATACATCTACCACATCTATCAAAGCAAAGGGAA
>MU224589.1:650726-667152 GCA_018584345.1 Thuja plicata | reverse complement strand
TAATTTTTATAATATTTTAATTAGATTTAATATATTATAATTTCAAAATACTCCAAGTAGGTATTTTAACATTCGAGAACAAGATGCTTCAAAAATAGAAAAAAATAGTAAAGCTTATCAAAAAATTTGAAAATTTATATTTAACACTAGAGGACAGAGTTATCTTCTAGAGTGTATAATTTATTTTTTGAATGGTGTAGATTTGATAGGGGAAACTTGACGCGAGATGAAAACTGTCGATTTCAGGTATGTTCGACTTTGAGTAGTTATATTAAAGAAAATATAAATTGAAAACTAATTTTTCTTCTTTTTTGCACTAGCTATACATTTTATCTATGACATATTTTGAAATCAAAGGAAAAAAAAATTATTTGCATATACTTTTTTGTTGCGAACAAGAACCTCATTTTTCAGCATTTTTCAGCAAGTAAAAAATGGACTTAAAAAATTTAAAAACTATGTGAATTCTTGTTCAAAAAAAATTAAAAAAATTATAGGCATAAACTTCATCCACTTTTACACATTTCATTATTTTACATCATCTCCAAATTTTAAACATAAATGCCATTTTTATGTCGTTAAAGTTAAAAAATTTGTGTGTTGTTGACCTTTTCCTTTATAAAAGTGTGACACAGCTTTGTACTTTTACCCGTAAGCATAACTAAATTGAAAAAGGTTAGAGGGCTACCTAAGTTAAAGAAACCTGAGAATGCAATGTGTAAACAATGTCAACTAGGAAAGATGACTAAGTGTAGTTTCAAGAGTAAAACACATATTTCAGAGGAAATTCTAGAACTAGTCCATACTGATCTCTATGGTCCCATTGGAGAAAGAAGCTACTGTGGTGCTAGATAATTTATTCTATTTGTTGATGATTATTCAAGGATGATGATTGTAATGTTTCTCAAGGAAAAATCTGATGCATGCCAGTTATTTAAATGGTACTTAGCTAAAGTTGAAAAGGAAATAGGAAATTTTTTGAAATGCCTAAGATCTGACAGAGGTGGAGAGTTTATTTCTAATGAGTTCAACAGGTTCTGTAATGACCGAGGCATAAAGAGACAGATATCCGCACCTAGGACACCTCCACAAAATGGTATTGCTAAACGCGGGAATAGATCTATCATGGACTGCGCAAGAACATTAATGATGGAGAAGAATGTTGCATAGAAATACTAGAAAGAAGCTGTAAGTACTATAGTCTATACTCTAAATAGAGTACAAGTCAAGAAAGGTACAAATGCTACACCTTATGAACTTTCTTATGGTTATGCACCTAGTGTAAAGTACTTTAAAGTATTTGGAAGCAAATGTTTTATACTAAAGGATGACAGAAATGGAAAACTTGATGCTAAAGGTGAAGAAGGTATATTCCTTGGTTAGTCAATGAAAAGAAAAGCATACAAATGTTTGAATTCTAATACTAAAAAATTTGTGGAAAGTGCAAATGTTAGAATTGATGAGTTTGCAGAAAGGAATGAATCTGAAAGTACACAAGAGCCTGAAAGCTACAGGTCATTCATATATCTAGATGAGGAAGATTATAATACATTACCTGAGGCTACTACCAAGCAATAGCATGCACCTTCCTATTCACAGAGTGGAGTTCCCGAGCAACAGCAAGTCAATGCCGAGCTATCAGATGGAGATGTCAAGTCTCAGAATCAACCAGAACTGAACACAAACAATGAATCTGAAGCAAGACCTGAGCCTACTCTAGTGAAATATGTGAGGAGACACCACAATTCTAATCAAATCATTGGATTGAAGGATTTTTTAGTTATGACATGAAGTAAGTTGAGAGATGGCACATGTCTGTTATGTGAATTTGAGCCCAAAACAGTGAAAGATGTTTTAGAAAATGAAGAGTGGATACAGGCAATGATTGAGGAAATTGAACAAATTTAAAAGAACAAGACTTGGACACTTGTACCTAGGCCGAAGGATAAAAATGTAATTTGTACAAAGTGGGTATTCAGGAATAAACTGAATGAGAATGGAGATATGACAGGAAACAAAGCTAGACTGGTATGCAAGGGTTATGCACAGGAAGAAGGAATTTACTATGGTGAAACATTCACCCCAGTTGCAAGAATGGAAGGAGTCAAAATATTACTTGCATATGGAGCCTATAAAGGATTCAAATTTTATCAGATGGATGTGAAGTCTGCATTTCTCAATGGTATCTTGGAAGAAGAAGTGTATATTGAGCAAGCTGATGGTTGTGTTGACCCAAAAAAAAGGGATATGGTTTGTAGATTACACAAAGCATCATATGGACTGAATCAAGCACCATGAGCATGGTATGAGAGATTGCACAATTATCTTATCAAGATTGGATTTGCAAGAACCAATGACAACAACAACCTATACTTGAAGACAAATCAAATAAAATGTACATTATTAGCTGAAATTTTTGTTGATGACATCATATTTACTAGACAAGATGTGTTATTCTAGACATTTGCAGTAGAGTTGCAAACTGAATTTGAGATGTCTATGTTTGGTGAGATAAAATTATTTGTTTGCTTACCTATTTATCAAATGAAGAATGGTATCTATAACACTCAATCTAAATATATCAAGGAGATACTAAATTTTTTTGGAATGGAAGAGTCCAAACCAGTGAGTACACCCATGCCTGCTGGACATAAGCTGACAAAAGATGATGACACAAAAGAAGTGAACCAAACACTCTACAGATCAATGATTGCAAAACTGCAGTATGTTATACATAGTAGACCTGACAGTGCCCTATTTATTGGAATTGTTGCAAGGTTTTTTGCTAACCCAAAGGAAACTCACATGATGGCAGTAAAAAGGATTCTAAGATATTTGAAAGGAACTGATGACTATGGTCTATACTACAAGAAGAATGATAAGTTTGAACTCATAATTTACACTGGCTCTGATTGGGCTAGAAATGTTGATGACAAGAAAAGCACTACTGGTGGTGGATTTCTTTTAGGAAAAAGATTGATCTCATGGACAAGAAAGAAATAGAACTGCACCTCACAATCCATAGCTAAAGACAAGTATGTGGCAGTAGCACTCAACTGTTCTAACATTGTGTGGTTGAAGATACTACTAAAAGGTATGAAGGAAGAAATCATTGAACCAGTTGTCATATATTGTGATAACACAAGTTCCATTAATATTTCTAAAAACCTTGTTATGCACTCAAAGACAAAGCACATAGCTATCAAGTATCATTACTTGAGGGAGCTAGTTCAGAATAAAGAAGTGAGACTGGATTACGTGAACACTAAAGAACAATTAGAAAACATATTCACAAAGGGACTACCCAAGGATTCTCATGAGTATCTGTGAGGTAAAATGGGGGTGATTCCCCTAATTGAGGCTAATTAAAGTTCTGTATGGTACTGTTGCATCTAATCTTACACTCAGAATATTTGATATATTGATGCATAGTAAGTCACATTTTAGGATGCTGACTAAAGTTGTGAAGTTGGACAAGGACAGAAAAGAAGATCAGTCATAATCAAGATGACAGGATCAACATGATACTGAAGATCTACATGATAAAGATATCAAAGTATTTGGCATTGTTCTCAAAGAGGGAGAGATTACCTATATAGAGGCAGAAGATACTAGGAAGAAGTATAAAGAGGGAGAGATTACCTATATAGAGGCAGAAGTTACTATTGAAAACAATGAAGTGATTATCTAATCAGAGGGAGTCTATAGATGATTATAGTGTGATTATAAACACAAAGGGAGAAATTTTTTACAGATGAGAATCAGAATGAAGCTAAAGACATTAATGAAGATTTGTTCATATCAAGGAACATAGGTGAATTTTTGGATTGTATGGTAACTATGTTTGTTAAAAACATTATTTTAATATTTTGTGTTGCCATCAATGCCAAAGAGGGATATGTTGGAAAGTGACAAAGCAAGCAATTGTTATTTTGTCATTGATGTCAAACCTTAACTGGTGAGACTATTGTTATCTATCTGAGTACCATATCTATTGATTGATGAAGAAGATTTAACAAGAAGACCAAGTGAATGGTTGAGTTAAGGCAAATAAAAGGGTACTTGATCAGTTGGCACTCTCGCAAAGTAATTCGATGTTTATCTTTCACGGATAGTTTTTCTGGCTGTTTTGTGCCAAGCAAGTTTGGCTTGTGCCGAGAAAAGTTGTTTGTGCCAAGAAAAGTTGTTTGTTCCAAGCGAAGTTGTTTGTGACGAGCAAGTTTGTTTAGTGTCGAGCACCAGTGAAATTGTCGAGTGAAAGCAGTGATGTTGGCTGACTTACAGTATTTGGATTAATGATGAGATTTGAGATCTCTGGTTAATTTTATTGGGATATGTAAAGTTAATTAAAGATTTATCCATGTCATTCAATCTATGGGTAACCATAATTAATGCATGGTTTCAAGATTTAATTAGAGACTACTTTGGAGAAGTAAATGTAATGTAATGATGGAATGATCCATTGGATCTGACCTAACCTAAGATCTATGATCTTGATTAAGCGGAAAAGATTTATTTGACCTAGATGGAGAGGTATTGTTCATTATGTGTGCATGTGGATGTGGATGTACTGATTGGTGTACATGTGTGTTTGCAAGAGGATTGCATAGTTGATTTACTTATTGGCATGACCTAGTAGAGAAGGCTGAATACAGAAGAGGAAAGTTGCATGTGTGATTGCTTGATGGATTTCCAAGTAGATTAGAAGATTGAAATGACAATGTAGGCCATCCAGTAAGTTAGCATTAGAGATGTAATTGGATCTGAATTTGCAAAGTAAGTTGTATGTATCAGATCACAGTTGTTGATTACTTTCTAACCATTGTATCGGTTAAAATCCTTTAACAAGGTCGACCTAACAGTCATTTGTATAAATCCTCTAACAAGGTGACATTCAGGTGGAATGTTCTAAGTCCTCTAACAAGGCCACTCCTGATTGGGTAATTAAACCCTTTAACCAGGTCACACCTAACAGTGTGTTATTGTAACCTTTAACAGGGTTTGCTCCTCACAGAGCTCACTTTAGAAGAGTGAAACTTGGTAGCATGTTACTGATGGTTTTTCCCATATTGGGTTTCCACGTTAAATACTTGTATCAACTTGTGTGAATTCTTATGGTTTGTTTTACTATTATGTTTCTACAAGATAATTACATTAGACAGTAAACTACATGATTAAAGTTGTTGATATATGCTACTACTGCCAAGTAGATCTAAAATATAGAAAGTTTTATTTGCTACATCTATACCTGAGGATAAGTAATTCACCCCTCCCCTCTCAGTTATTCTAAATTCATTCTAACAAGACTAAATCAATAATAGCATTAGATTAGTAGGTTTTACTCTTGAAACTAGACTTTGTCATTTTTCCTATTTAACAATTCTTACACATAACATGGTCGGGCTTTGAAATACTCAGTAAGCCTATCAATTTTCTTTTCTTAATTATCTTAACCATGTTATCAAAATTCACATGACATAGCCTTTTATGCCATATCCAAGCGTCTTCATTTCTAACCAATAAACAAGTGGTCTCAATATTATCAAGATAGAATATATTACCTTTTGTTTGTTCACCAGTACCAATCAAATTTCTTGTTCCATTATAGATCATTGCCTTTTTTTTCTCAAATGCAACTCGGTGTCCTATTTTGTTTAGCTATGAAACACTCAATAGATTATAGTTAAGTCCTTTCACCCAATATGCATTTTCACATCTAATCATATTATTCAACATGATGGTACACTTTCCTTCAACTAGGCAAGGTGAGTCATTTCCCATCCTAACTGATCCACCATTATAATATTCAAAATTTTCAAACCTTTCTTTATCTCTAGTCATGTGATGAGTACAGCCACTATCAATAATCCAAACATCATTTTTGCTAACTTTAGATATGAGTGTTGTTTCAACATACCTTTCTTTTTTGTCTGAATCATCCTTCATAACAACAAATACTACCTCAATATCTTCATCAGAATCAGTATCAGAATTTTCATCTTTGATCTCAACCACATAACAAGCCTTCTTCCCTTTGTCCTTGTAATAACGGTTATCTCTTATGTCATAGTGTCAGTTTCTTCTATAGTCTTGGGCATCACTTCTGTCATACTTCTTTTCATAAGATCTATCATTGTCTCTTTCATCCTTTCTCTTGTTAGGGCATCTAGCAGCAAAATGTCCAATTTCTTTGCAATTAAAACAAACCAATGGTAATTTACCTTTATATCTTCCTTTACGTCTATGTAATCTCCTAGCCATTAGTGCTTTAATTTCATCAATCTATTTCTCATCACTATCACAGTGACTATTATTTCTCATAGTGTGTTTGTTACTATATTTTCTTATTTTCAGAGAAGAATTGAATGAAGAATCAATAGTAGGTAAGACATTATTGTCATAATTGTTCATCTCAAATGAAATTAGTCTACCAATCAAACTATCAAGAGTAACATTGTTACTAGCTACTGCTCTCATTTCTTGAATTGAAGACTCCAATAGCATAAAAAGATAGTAAAGTTCTCAAAATTTTACTTACAATTGTTTCTTCATCAAGTATTTCTCCTACTCCACAGATAGCATTAACAACTTCTTTGATTCTATCACTATACTGAGTGATTTTCTCTCCTTCTTTCATTCTCAAGTCATCAAAATTTCCTCTTACGCTTTCAACTTTAGCTCACAACACATTGGCACTCCTCCATGTACTAGCTTGAGTTTGTCCCACATTTTCTTTGCAGAGGTGCACGATTTCACATCTTCAAATTCAGCATAGGTTAGTGAAGAAGCAATTTCTATCATCATATAATTGTCTTCACATTTATCTCTCAATTTATCAATAGTCAGACGTATAGTAGGTGCAACATATTCAGTATCCAAGTGTTCTGTAACATTATTTCCAATACCAGATAGATGAAGTCTTATCCTTCTTTGCCATGATGCAAATTTTTCATTGTTCAACTTAGGTGCATCCCTTTTACTCATCTTGTGATCTTTAGCTTAAGCCCCTTTAAAATTTTCTTCCAAGCACCAAATCTTTGATACCAATTGTTAGAATAACTGAGAGGAGGGGGGTGAATCAATGGCCTTAATAATTATTCCAAAAGATCCAACCAAAAACTTATCTCTCAAATATAATACCTTTAGTTATCTTACAGTCCCAATTTCACCAAGATGTATGCTCGATAAGATATACTTTTTATCTTTTATGGAATTTATTGAGTAGCAGCAAATAAACTTAGTGTTAACCAACCAATCCAGTTTCAACAATGTGTAAAACAAAATATCAATGAAATGAAACATATACACATTTGACACATACATTTTAATGTGGAAACCAAATATGGGAAAACCCACCTGGGCCTGGAAACCCAAAACATTTTCACTCTTTTGAAGTGAGCTCGGTGAAGAGCCAACCCTGTTAAAGGTTACAATATAAATTATTAAGTGCGACCTTGTTAGAGGATTTAAAACCAATAGTTTGTCTTTTGACCTAGCACTCACTATGTTGTCAACAAGAAAACCTTTTGATACTCTTGAGTATCTCAATAGAACAAGGACTGTTAAATCCCACTCGGTTAAGAGATTTTTTGAATCAATGGTTAAAATGATATAGTAAATGATCTGTTCAAAATACAAATTTGATTTTAAAATATTTAGATCTATTGTTAGTCCAATAATACCTTCTCTAATCAATATATACTTTAGTTCCTTTTCTTTCTTTCTTTATTATGCTCAGTGAATGCTCTGTCCTCTGTTGGTCGGTGTCTGTAGAATTCCTTCTCTCTGTTCTTCAACCTGTATGATCAGATCTGTTAGAATGAATTTAGAATAATTGAGAGGGGAGGGGTGAATCAGTTATCCTCAGGTCTAGATGTAGAAAATAAAATTTTTCTATATTTTAGATCTACTTGATAGCAGTAGCATATGTCAACAACTTTAATCATGCAGTTTATTTTCTAATGAAATTAGCTTGTAGAAACATAATAGTAAAACAAACCATAAGCATTCACACAAGTTGACACAAGTATTTAACGTGGAAACCCAATATGGAAAAAAACCACCAGTAATATGCTACCAAGTTTTCACTCTTCTAAAATGAGCTCTGTGAGGAGCCAACCCTGTTAAAGGTTACAATAACACACTGTTAGATGTGACTTGGTTAAAGGATTTAATCACCCTATCAGGAGTGGCCTTGTTAGAGGACTTAGAACATTCCACCTAAAACTCACCTTGTTAGAGGATTTATACAAATGACTGTTAGGTCAACCTTGTTAAAGGATTTAACTGATACAATGGTTAGAAAGTAATCAACAGTTGTGATCTGATACATACAACTTACTTTGCAAATTCAGATCCAATTACAGCTCTGATGTTAACTTACTGGATGGCCTGCATTGTCATTTCAATCTTCTGATGTATTTGGAAATTTGTCAAGTAATCACACATGCAACTCTCTGCTTCTGTATTTAGCCTTCTCTGCTAGGTCATGCCAAATAGTAAATCAAATACGCAATCCTTTTGCATACATACATCCACTTCTACACACTTGCATACTTAGCAACACACAATGAATAACCCTTGAGGTTATCATATACCTCTTTGTCTAGGTTAGATAAATATTTTTCGCTTAATCAAGATCGTAGATCTTAGGTTAGGTTAGATCCACTGGATCATTCCATCATTTACATTACATTTACTTCTCCCAATTAGTCTCTAATTAAATCTTGAAACCATGCATTAATTACAGTTACCCATACATTAAATGATGTGGATCAATCTTTAATTAACTTTACATATCCCAATAAAATTAATTAAGTCGGCCAGAGATCTCAAATGTCATCATTAATCCAATTACTGTGAGTCAGCCAACATCACTGTTTCCACTTGGCAATTTCACTGGTACTCGACATTGAACAAACTTTCTCATCACAAACAACTTTTCTCGGCACAAGCAACTTTGCTCGGCACAAGCCAAACTTGCTCTGCAAAAAATAGCCAGAAAAACTGTCTTTGAAACATAAACAACTAATTACTTTGCTAGAGTGCCAACTGATCAAGTACCTTTTTATTTTCCTTAACTCAACCATTCACTTGGTCTTCTTGTTAAATATTTTTCATCAACAGTGGATATGGTACTCAAATAGATAACAATAGTCTCACCAGTTAAGGTCTGACAACAATGACAAAATAACAATTGCTTGCATCGTCACTTTCTAACACAGATCTACATGAAGAGTTCTATCTTCATACAAAATATACTCATCATTCCTCTCCTTGATAATTAATTCCTTGTCTCTTTATATAGAATTGTTTAGTCGCTCAATCTCCTTGTTTTTTTGTAGATCTCTCCTTGAGTCGTAAAACTCACCATGATTTTATTTATCCCATAAAGCTCTCCTTTAGTTTTATTTCATGAATCTCTCCTTGATAATTGTGACTAAAATGCACTTTTAATCTCCTTCCTTGCTTTAGATTAACTAATCGTTAATAATAAAACAATTAATTAGTCAACCCCTAAATTGTAGCTTTTCTAGCTAAGCAATTTTGTCATTCTATAACTCCAGTTATGCTTGGTCATGAACTCTATTTATGCTCAGTCATTAACTCTTTTTCGGTAAAACTTGCTCGGTTACTACTGTGCTCTGTATACACTGTGAACTATTCAGTGTATATAGACTTTTTATGTTTTACCAACCACATAAGCTTTGTCTGTTCAGATCTTCAAGGTTATGACAATATGTGTATGAACAATCAAACCATATCAACTTGACATCAATGACAATACAATACATTAACTAATTTAATGTCTTGCATTTACTTTTGCATCTTGTTGCTCATCAACTTATCATCTTCAAACATTCAATTAGTTATAGTTCATTAGTATATATGTATCTATAATTCGAGCAAGCAATACCATTTTAATGTTTGGTGAGAAATGTTGGTCAAAAATTATGGTCAAATGTACTAGTTGCATGTTTAGCTTATCCTTATATTGTTGAATTTTGTAGAAATTTTTCTACTCCAATTTGTTTGAAAATTAATTAGCAACAAGTGTGACTAGAAATCCTATGTTTGCACATTTATAAAAAAAATTGAGACAAGCTGAAAGTTTCATTAGAATAACGTATAAAACAATCAATAAAACACTAAAATCATCATCCAAATCAAATGAGATATGTTCATAAAATGCGTGTTTTACATCACTGCATGATAAGAAAAGAAACATTTTCTTGCTCAAATTTATAAAATATGACATCAACACATCTTAAACAAAGTGGATAAATCATCGACATTGTGTAGAGAAAATAAAAGTTGACAAGTCATTGGCATTTCCAAGAATTTAAAACCTATAAATTTATTAGTTGTGGTCAGCAACAACAAAGATGAAGAATTTACAATGATACAAGAAAATGTAGTATATTTTGTGTTTGGAAAATAAATATCTGATGAGTTATAATATGTCAGCAATCTGCTTTGAAAAAGATGAAAACATCATAAAGCCTTGTAAAGTGGCTACTTTCAAAAAAGAAACAAAGGAGATGGAAAAATGCAATAAAAAACTTACCTTAATCAAGGGAAAATAGAATGAATTAGTCTCACTTTCAAAGTTAACCCAATGCCTCAATTTCATTAGAAAAGGTCAAAACAATCTCAAAATTTGATTATATCTTGATTAGAATCACTTTCATATATATATATATATAGACAATTCCAAGGAACAAATAAATACACACATTTAGTAATGAATAGAAGTTAAAACTAAGAGAACATGACCAACATAGCTATGGTATACAAATTACTACAAGTCCTCATGAAACCCAATACAATCAATATTTTAAAATACTTTTACAAAAATATTCAGAGATCAATCCTCTTCTTAAATGATCATTATGATACTAAGAAAATAATTAAAGATGTCATTTATCTAACATGCAAATGACCTATATAGATTGACAATTTCACCATTACATCTTTAAACTGAAAAATACTGAATAATATTTCAACTTTGAAAGGGGTGTCACCATCATTAACAATGTTTGACTGAAATATTGGAATATAATGATGAAATCAAGTGGTGTTATTGTATAACTATACCTTTCTTTTTATCAGAGTGCATAATCATATCATAAACTAGATGAAAGGCATTTAAATGTGTTTGGTAAATGTGACAACGTAGAGTTAAAAAGTTGAAGGAAAGATTGCAAGAGCCTTTGTGATTCCTATACCCATATTTCATTTGATAGAACACTCAATGCCTAATGCTTAGTAACATACCAAACAAAAGAGATTGTTACCAATCATTGGTCGCATATGCACTGTGTAATCTTGTTACCATTCACTTCATTCTTTAGAATTAAATGAAAATTTGTAATCGTAAAAGTAATTAGAATTATATAACATTAGTATTACAATCTCATTACAATACATAACTTTAAACAAGTCATTAATTTATATACTGTTACCTTTTTTGAATGGGGGTACCCCATTATTAAGAAGAGATACACACTCTCTGCTACTTGATACATTGCTATATACTATATATTCCATTTCCAAGGTCCATGAACATGCAAAAATTAAAACTAGTTTCAACAATGAGTCATTGGCATGAACTAACTTTGTAATCTTAATCCCTAAGAAAAAGGTAAATTATAAATGAATAGAAGGACATCTTATTAGTTTACCAAAAACTATTAGAATATAAAATTTATATCACCCTCAACATCTACTCTCCTAGAACTAATTCTTACAATTTCAATCATTACTCCATCATATGCTAACTCAAGACAAGGGTACAACACATAAAGATATTAGGTTTTAATTTTATTTAAGCCTTATTTTTATTTATGTTTCTCTTGGACAGGGAGCATATGATGGAAATAGTAGGTTTTCACCAGAATATTGTAGAAATGGGGTAGAGTCACAAATATATGTGTTTTGTGATAAAGATAGGATATCCTATTCCCATCCCTACATTCCCAAAATATCCTCAAATAGGAGGATGGCTATTTAGGCTTGGGGGAGTTTCCCCACTCTCTATAATTGAAAGACAAATTGGTTGCAAATATATAAATCCTTCAAGAGGAGAATAATTTCATAGCTTAATCATTTATTTAAAAGAAGTCACCCACAATTTTATAAACCTCAGCAGGCAAGATAACATGGCAAATTATGGGTTTATTTGTAAAATGATTTCCCTAATTAGAGAAGAAAACTAGATTGAAAGTGTTAATTATGGGATATGCATGATCATAATAGTCATAAAGAAATCTAAAGTAACAATATTTTGCAGTGTTCCTATACTCACCTTGGATAGATTATCACAAGACTAGTTTAATTAAATAAATATAATTATTTAAGGAATAAAGAAATTTGAGTAAGAAATTGAACTGCAAACAAACAAATGCAATCAATGATAATATCTACAAAGTTCAAGAAAATGACCTGTCAAGAACACTAACATGTCATGCATTAGAATCAAATTTCAAGTTTAACGACTAAAATTTAAATAAAGACATTAAAATGGGATGAAGGTGATGACATGTAACTTATTGAATGTTTGAAGATGTTAAGTTGATCACTGAAATGCAGAAAGATAATGCAAGACATTAAATCAGTTAATGGATTGTATTGTCATTGATTTCAACTTGATATAATCTAACTAGTTATAATCAAAGTGTCAAAGACTTCAGAGAATCAGAGAGATAAATATTATGCTTTCAGTAATGCATAAAAGATGAGCATTCACTAACTGACTAAAAACACCAACGGCTAGTGGAACCCGACAGACAGAGATAACCGAAAGTTAAGTCACTGTGATGCCCAAACAAAAAACCTGACAAGCATTACTGATGACCAGAATTACAGTGTTAACTAATGAGAAGAACTTTACAGTAAACCCTGAAGAATAGACAACCCTGACAGAGAAGCCTGAGGAGAACTGGAGTGTTGACCAAAGTTGTCAAAGAGTTAAAACACCAAAGTTAACTAGAGTTCAGAAATTACATAATATCTAGTTGGCAGAACTAAATATAGACTTAACTAGTAGTTATCATTATTTTCATTGACAAGATAAAGCCAGAGATAAGTAAAGGATTTAAAGTTGTTTTGTCCAATTGGCAAGAAGATTTATATGAGATAAAATTGGAGTTATTCTTTAAATTAGATTGGATAAGATTGCGAATCATGCCAAGATCAAGAAAATCAAGAGCATAAAAATAGTTATATCATGTCTATAAAGAGACAACTTAATTCATTATGAATTAAGGGGAGTGAATGAAAAAGAGGATGCTAGAGAGAAATTGATGAGGAACAACTTTATACAGTCCTGATCAATCAAGATTTGGAAAGAGCTAAAGATTTCTGTGAACACTGAGCAACAGAGCATAGCATCATCAAGCAGAACAAAAGTGGAGCAAAGGTATTGAAAAGACATATTGATCAGATTGATCTAATGAGATTACAATAGATCTAAAAATTTTCAAGTATAAGTTGTATATATGAATAGATCATACTGTTTCAGTTTAACCATTGATTCAAAAAGTCTCTTAATCGGGCAGGATTTAAAGATCCTTTCTATATTTAGATACATCCCAAGGAGTATAAAAAAGTTTGATCATGAAGATAGCATGAGATGTCAGATACCCTTTGACAAACTAGAAGAGTTTGGAAAAGAAAGGTAGCATACAAATGCGTGATATCAAGTGATAAACTAATTTTTTAAATCCTCTAGCAAGGTCACACCTAATAGTGTCTTTGTAACTTTTAACAAGGTTGGCTCTTCACCGAGCTCACTTCAGAAGAGTGAAAATTTTGGGTTACCAGTCCCAAGGTTTTTTCCCTTAACAAGGTTTCCATGTTAAAAATCCATGTGTCAATGTGTTCATGATTCATTACTTTAGTGTTTTTCATTACACATAGCTAATCTGGATTGATCGGTATCCTCTAAGTAATTTATATTTTTTCGGTAAATTGAAATACAGCTATTGGGTAAACATAAAGAATAAGGTTTAACAAAGCATTCTGAGTAGTAGTAATTTGATAAGTATATTTGGAGGCATTCATCTTATAGGACTGAATATAACTAGAGGCTTAAAATAATTATACTAGGTTTTTGTGTTCATTAATTGGAATATTTTTGAGGCCACTGATTCAATCCCCCCCCCCCTCTCAGTTATTACTAACAATTGGTATCAGAGCTTGTGTGCTTAGAAAAGGAGTTTAATAGCTCAAGCAAAAGATTGCAAGATGAACAGATGAGATGTACCCAAGTTGAATAAAGACAACTTTGCATCATGGCAAAGCAGAATAAGACTCCACATATTAGGCATTGGTAATGATGTTACTCAATACCTTGATACTAAATATGTGTTGCCTACAAGACCTCACACTCTTGAGAAATTAAGAGAAAAGCATGAACATAATTGTA
Organism: Thuja plicata; assembly: GCA_018584345.1. Taxonomy (NCBI): domain Eukaryota; kingdom Viridiplantae; phylum Streptophyta; class Pinopsida; order Cupressales; family Cupressaceae; genus Thuja; species Thuja plicata. Next base: position 652,724 of record MU224589.1, on the reverse strand, counting down.
TGATGATAGAACTTTCCTCATCACTCTTTGATGCTGAGTTTGAAGATGTCAAAACCTGCACCTTTGCATAGAAAATGTGGGATAAGTTGAAGTTGGTACATGGAGGAGATGCCAATGTACTAAGAGCCGAGGCAGAAAGCCTAAGAGGGAGTTTTGATGACCTAAGAATGAAAGAAGGAGAAAACATCACTGAGTATAGCTATAGAATCAAAGAGGTAGTCAATGATATCCAAGGAGTTGGAGGTGTACTTGAAGAGGAGACAGTGGTAAGTAAAATCTTAAGAACCTTACTACCTGTATATGCTATTAGAGTTTCTGCTATTCAAGAAATGAGAGCAGTTGCAAACAATAAATTTACTCTAGATAGTTTGATTGGTAGACTGATTTCATTTGAGATGAATAACTTTGATAATAGTGTCTTACCATCTATAGAATTTGCATTCAAATATTCTTTGAAAATAAGTATTTTAAGTCATAGACATGCTATTAGAAATTATAGTGAAACTGATAATGAGGATCAAGGACTTGATGAGATTGAAGCACTAATGGAAAGAAGATTGCAGAGAGGCAAAGGTAGATGCAAAGGAAAATTACCACTTGTATGTTTCAATTGCAAAGAGGTTGGACACTTTGCTGCAAGATGTCCAAATAGAAGAAAAGATGACAGAAGTAATGACAGAACATATGAGAAGCAGTTTGATAGAGGTGATAACAATGATTACCGAAGCAACCAACAATCTGACAAAAGAGATACCCTGAGACTACAAGGACAAAGGGAAGAAAGATTGTTACCTAGCTGTCATGCTCCAAAATCTGGGCACTCAAACCTTAACCTAATGAACTTAAAATTTTCATTAAAACATGATATATTAACTAAAAGAAGTGTAGTATTACCTTTCCTTAATACACTTAATACACTTTTACAAATTTCACAAATTTAAATGAGTTGAAAGTTTATACTATATTTGTAATGACATATAAAGTTATAATCCTTAAGATTTTCTTTTTCATTATATTTAGAAAAACAACCATAAATATCATTTTTGTATAACCATCTTTTTAAATAAGGGTCCAAATACTAATTTATTAATAGAAATGAACATACTTTGACCTTACAAGTGTCTTCAAAGCAAGAAGGTTACAATTTAAATAGATTGAAACCCTTTCATATTAACTTTCTTAATCCAAGTAATTCTATGACTTTTTTTTTTAAGAAGATAGTTACAATTTCTCCCTTAATGTAAATAACTTTGCCTCCTCATTAATGGAATAAAACTATCTTTGAATTGAATAAACACAAACATAAATTAGGAATAAGGTTTATTTGAACCTTAATCTATTAAACACATACTTTTCTTTGAACTTGATCTAATCAACTTTATTCTACCAGAAAAATAATTTAACCATCAATATTATTTAAATAACATAGATAAAAATCTCTCATTTTTGTATTCACATAAATGCCTCTCTATAACATAGTTGATTTACAACTTACAAAAAAAAAGAATACTTTTACACAAAGCCCTCTTTCTCAAAACAACTTTACAAGACTTCATATTAACATTTTTGGCTAAAAAACAAGTTCATTTATAAGGATGGATCACAAGACCACCAGATGTGGTTTCCCATAAGAACACCAATACAAGCCTTCCAAAAGCTTCAAACTGAACCTCCATAGAAATCTTCGGTTGACCATGGAGGCTCACCTCCCAACCTAGGCCTTTGCAAGGCCACCCTTGAGCTAGGGGATCCAGAAATGAATGGGAGACATACATAAAAACAAGAATTCACAATTTTGAAACCAACATTAGTTCAACAAGAAATTCCCTCCCAATGTTTAACAAGAAGGAGGTCTCCAAGAAACCTTCTCAAAAAGTGGGGTGATAGTGTACTAGCCCAGGAGGAGAAGCCAAAGCATAATAAACTATAATTAAGTCACACATGAATTTAAACAACCAACCTTCACAAGGTTCAAGCCATGGCCTTTAGCCATCTAAC
>MU224589.1:599765-637715 GCA_018584345.1 Thuja plicata | reverse complement strand
TTCTTCGCACCTTACAGGATAATCTTCACATGGCCCGTAATCGAATGAAACAGCAAGCAGATCAACACCATTCTGAGCGCTCATTTCAAGTTGGGGATATGGTTTTTCTTCGTCTACAGCCATACAATAAATCCTCCCTGAAACTTAAAGGGCATCATAAGCTGGCCCCAAAATTTTATGTGCCTTATAAGGTTCTGCAGAAGATTGGTTCAGTTGCTTATAAACTGGAACTTCCTCCTTCTTCTCGCATTCATCCAGTATTTCACGTTTCTTGTCTAAAGCAAGTTCTTGGTACCAATGTCAGAGCACAAACTACTCTCCTTGAAATGGATAAAGAAGGATCCATTATCCTGGAGCTGGAGGCAATCCTTGACCAGCGCACTCGTCAGCTGCGCTCTTGGTCCATCTCTGAGGTCTTGATTCAGTGGCATGGCATGCAACCAGAGGATGCTACCTGGGAACCCCTTCTTCAGATTCAGCAACAATTTCCACACCTTAAGCTTTGAGGACAAAGATTTTTTCTAAGAGAGAGGCGATGTTAGGAACCTGTGTGTTCCTTCTTCTTATTTGTTAGTGTAGTGTTGTTGGACGCATATGCTTTGTAAGTCATCCCGTGATTATATTTTATTATCCCACATGCTTAGGTAGTATTACTTTTCTAGATCGTACTTAGTATATAAGAGTAGGTTGAGGCCTTGGCCGGACACCGACGAATTTATTGTATTGAGCTTTCTCAAAGAAGGTTACCCCCTCGAAGTGGCCCGCGATCAATAGATTCATTATGAGTTCTGCTATTGCTCTATAATCTATTATTTTGTGCATTCTCACCATATTGATGTAAGGAGGTTCCTCTCAGACAGACTTGTCATGTGGATAAGCAAGAAGCAAGGATGCATCTCTCAGTCTACTACAAAAGTAGAGTATGTGGCTTTTGGTGCAAATTGTTCCAATATTGCATGGATTTAACAGTTGTTGGAAGGTATGAATATGAATATTCTTGAACCAGTGATTATTTATTGTGATAATACCAGTAAAATTAACATTTCTAAGAATCTAGTCATGCATCCTAAGACTAAGCATATTGCTATCAAGTATCACTATCTGAGAGAATAAGTGCAAGAAAAGGAGGTGATACTGGAATATGTTCAATCAAAGCAACAATTAATTGATATATTCACAAAGTCATTACCGAAGGATACATTTGAGTACCTACGATAAAGACTAGGGGTCCAGCCCTTCTCTATCGATCAGTAAGCTGACTAGGAGGCTGCATCATCTTACACACAATCAAAAGATCATTCATGTTGACGCATGCACCAAGATGAACAACAACAGATACATCTATACATAGCAAGGTACAATGTAAACCGAACACAAGAGACATTGTATTGCTGATGGAAATGGAAATTCAAGGAATATATTATATAAAGGGATAAAAGATGATATAGAAGAAGAATTATTTGGCATTGTTGTCAAAGGGAGAGATTATCTCATTATCATAAGGGAGAGAGATTCATTATCATGAAGGAGAGATTATCTCATTGATCATAAAAAATTATATCAATTATCCATAAAGAGAAGTTCCTAAGAATCAAAAGGAAGAGTTAATCAATATCCAAAGGGAGAGAGATTGATTACAGAAGAAATATCCATCTAAGGGAGAGAAGTAACAAAGGGGGAGAGTTCATACAAAGGGAGAGATTGTTGTCAAAGGAAAAAGAGATTATCAAGAAGAGGAACAGTCAAGGTAGAGCACATATCAAAATAGAGGCAGAAGATGCTACATCTATTCAATGAAGGGATTGGAGATTGAAGAAAACCCACTCTGCAAGAAACAAATCAAAGCTATTTTTAGCTTACCAAGAACCAGACATTTATAATAGTTACAATAGGAAAGATTGGTGAAACTATTATATAATAGTATAGTATGATAATGTATTATGTTGCCATCAATGCCAAAGGGTGAGATTGATGACATGTAACTGATTGAATGTTTGAAGATGTTAAGTTGATCACCAAAATGTAGAAAGATAATGCAATACATTAAATCAGTTAGTGGATTGTATTCTCATTGATGTCAACTTGATATAATCTAACTCGTTATAATCAAAGTGTCAAAGAATCAAAAGATTAAAAGAGATAAATATTAAGCTTTTAGTAATGCATAAAAGACAATCATTCACTAAGTGACTACAAACACTGATGGCTAGTGGAACCTAACAGATAGAGATTACCAAAAGTTAAGTCACTGTGATGCCCAAACAAGAAACCCAACAAGAAACACTGACGAGAAGAATTACAGTGTTAACCGATGAGTAGAAATTTACAGTAAAGTCTGAAGGAAAGACAACCCCAACAGAGAAACCTGAGAAGAACTAGAATGTTGACCGAAGCTATCAAAGATTTAAAACACCAAAGTTAACTGGAGTTCAGAAATGACAAAATATCTAGATGGAAGAGCTAAATATAGACTTAACTGGTAGTCATAATTGTTTTCATTGACAAGATAAAGCTAGAGATAAGTAAAGGATTTAAAGCTATTTTTTTCAGTTGGAAAGAATATTTCTATGAGATAAAACATGAGTTATGCTTTAAATCAGATTGGCTAAGATTGCAGATCATGCCAAGATCAAGAAAATCAAGAACCTAGAAACAACGATATCATGTCTATAAAGAGACAAATTAATTCATGATGAATTAATGGGAGTGAATGAAAAAGAGGATGGATGCAAGAGAGAAACTAATGAAGAACAACTTCATATAGTCCTGATCAATCAAGCTAAGGAAAGAGCTAAAGATTTCTGCAAACACCGAGCAACAGAGCATAGCATCACCGAGAAGAACAAAAGTGGAGCAAAGGTATTGAAAATACATATTGATCATATTGATTTAATGAGCTTACAATAGATCTTAAAATTTGCAAGTATAAGTTGTATATGGGTATGTGCAGGATCATTGTATGCCAAACTAGGCCTTAAGTGGCAATGAAAATTTAGAAAATCAGGGTTAGGAAAGTTGACGTAAATTTTTTTGACAAGTTACCAATATTATATCAAAAATGTGTAAGAAGAGAATATGTAGAAAATTGAATCTAGTTTCTAGGCTACTATCCCTTCTTTAAAAAAAATATTCTATATGGTGAAATTTCAATGCAGTAGTATGAAAATTTTAGAAAAAAGATAAGAATAAGGTGTATGTCTGACCACCTTAAACACAATCAAATGATAATATTTTTTTACAAGATTATAGATATAAGTGGAAGCCTCATGTTCAGATGTGACGCATAGTTTTCTGTAATTTTTTTCCAAGTAAATAATTAATTATGATTTTTCTACTACAACTTTTCCAGAATATAAAAAATCTCATGTCTGGCCACCTTAACTTAGTCTAAAATTCTTCAAATTGAATTTTTTTTTAGTTTTTTATTGTAGTAGGAAAAGAATAGAATATGATTCATGTTTTTTATTTCAAAAATGTTATACCATTTGAAAGTTATAGTTATTTTTCAATCCATGTATCAATCAGAACTAAAAAGATAAGTAGGCGTATGTCTGACCACCTTAAACGCAATCAAATGATAATAGTTTTTTACTATATTCTAGATATAAGTAGTAGATTAATGTTTGGATGTGATGCATATTTTTTTGTAATTTTTTTCCAAATAAACAATTAATTATGATTTTTCTTCTACAACTTTTCTAGAATATAGAAATTCTCATGTCTGACCACCTTAACTTAGTCTAAACTTCATCAAATTGAATTGTTTTTGTTTTTTTCTTGTATTAGGTGAAGTATAGAATGTGACACATGTTTCAAATTTAAAAAATGATATACCATTTGAAGGTTATAGTTATTTTTCAATCAGTCTACCAATCAGGACTTCTTTTTCACATCACCACTTTTTGGCATACCATGATCTGGCACATACTCATATGTGAACAAATCATATTGTCTCAGTTTAACCATTGATTCAAAAATTCTCTTAATTGAGCGGGGTTTAAAGATCCTTTCTATATTGAGATACATCCGAAGGAGTATCATAAATTTTGATCGTGAAGATAGCATGAGATGTCAGATACCATTTGACAAACCAGAAGAGTTTGGACAAGGAAGGTAGAATACAAATGCTTGATATCAAGTGGAAAACTAATCTTTTAAATCCTTTAACAAGGTCACACCTAACAGTGTTTTTATAACCTTTAACAGGGTTGTCTCTTCACCAAGCTCACTTCAAAAGAGTGTAAATTTTGGGCTACCGGTCCCAAGTGATTTTTCCCTTAACAGGGTCTCCATGTTAAAAATCCATGTGTCAATGTGTTTATGAGTCATTACTTTAGTGTTTTTCATTACACATAGATAATCTGGATTGATCGGTATACTCTAAGTAATTTACTATTTTTTTGTAAATTGAAAGACTACTATTCGGTAAACATAAAGAATAAGGTTTAACAAAGCATTTCGAGCAGTGGTAATTTGATAAGTATATTTGGGGGCATTCATCTTATAGGACTTAAGCTAACTAGAGGCTTAATATTGTGGTGCTAAGTTTTTGGGTTGATTAATTGTAATATTTATGAGGCCACTGATTCAATCCCTCCCCCCCTCTCAGTTATTACTAATTGAAGGCATTCAATGTAGAATGTACCAGCAAGAATTAAAATAGTGGCATGGTCTGTCGAAGGTGAAATTCATTAAAATTGTTTAAATTAATACACCAATTGATTTATATTCTAAAATATTTTGTAGATGTTATACCAATGAAGAATAAAAGAGGGTTGACTCTTAAATTCAATGTAGAAGCATATAGAAAAGCGTAAGTGTTTACATGTTTGTTGAGTTTTTAATAATAAAAAAATTGGATTGCAGTACACATTTTGTGTCTTCTCCCAAATATTTGTATCAATATAAATTTGATCTATTTGTTCAACTCTTTGATCCAATTGGGCTATGTTACAAATATAAGTATCCAAAATTTAAGGGGAAGATTTTGTTAATATTTCAAATTAGACGTTGTCATCTTAACAAGTTAGTTAATAAATCTCACTGCAACATGAAGTAATAAAATATCTTTTTGTATTATATTAAAATAATATTTCAAAGAATAACAGTCTTAAATATCTCCTTATATTCGTGTATATTATGATGATGAATTTTGGAATATGATCTCAAATGTTGATGTAAAAAAAATACACAATCAAATTTAAAAGTAACTAAGAGATAATCTCATAGATTGTGGAAATCTGATAAAATTGAAGAAAAGCAATTATAGAAAATAGCTGGAAGAAAATTACATTGCACTAGATAATACAGACAGTAACAAGTAATAATTACAATAGGACAACAAACAACATTACATATAAGAAACAAGACATGAAGCATGTTGCATAGATCTACATAGCATTTTTTATGAAAAGAATAGAAAATCATAGTATGGACAAAAAGTACAAGATCATAAAAATGTGAAATTCGCTTGTATGTATATTTATATCATATTTCTAGACCTGGTTGTATATGGTTCTTTATATCTTAATTCTCTAATCTATGTCCAATGTCTAGTGATGCCCCTTAAATGTTTGTCTTCAATAAAACTATATATCCTTATTATTGAAGGGTTGTGTCTTTCCAATGGAACACACCTTTCTTTTCATTAGATCACAATACTTCATAATCATAGCCATTACTACTCATTCTTCTAAGTTAATTAGAGGATTCTATGCTCCCCCTTAATAATGTATTGATTGGTTAACTGGTATCTTAATGTTGATTAATATCAATCTGTTTTCTTACCAATAGTTCACATTCACTTATTGGGATCCTTGCTTCCCTTAACATACGTAGTTGAAGGTAGAAGATGCCTATGTTTCATGAATTTCCCATTCACTAGTTGATCATGATCAATCCCAACTTCTTTCTTTCTTTTCCAAAACTTGAACACCATAGATTGTCTAATGCTTCAACTTGATGATCAAAGTTGAACACCACTCCCTACTACCTCAAGACCTAGGCTTACCCAAGAATTATACTTCTGAGATGTTTCTAATGCACTCCTAAACTAGCACCTACTAGAAACAAAAGAGAAAAGAGGGGGGCATTTGCAATGGGGTGATGGTGTGAAAAGGTCACAACACCACCATAAGATGATCTTTTCCATTTATGCAAGCCAAAAATTATGACTAAAAAATAAGATGGCCTTATTAGTGCAACAGGTACTTACGAAGAAGGGGATGGCTTGCATGGGAGTCAACACTACAAAAAATATATTGAATAATTTGCTTCAGTAACATTAAACCCATAATAATCCAAAAGTGGAACAATTTAAAAAAATGGCAGAGCGGAGGAGGAACCCAGGGTTTTGTGATCATGGCTGCAGAAGGTAGCATATGCAGCAGGACAGAGGCACTTAAGGAGGGGTGTGACTACCCTAGAATCCCCCATGGCACCAACAAGGATCTGAAACTAGGTACATGGAGGGAAATCAAGGTGGAGGCAAATGGACCAAGACTGAGTCCTTTTCCTTTCTAAGGAATGACCAGATAAGGCCTATAGACAGAATGGACAGAAACACCAGGAAGTGGGTAAGATGAGAATAGGAATGCCAAACAAATGATGTCCCTCTTACCAAGGATACCCCGAAAACCATGGATGATAAGGTGATAAATATCCGTGTAGACTCAGAAGAATGGAAGGCATCGGTATCATTACTAAGAAATAGGGCCTTCTTCATGAAGTGGGGTGGAGGATGGTCGGCCCTGGCTAAGATGTAGAAGTGGGTTGATGATACATGGGGGAAAAATAACATGATCAAAACCTTGATGAATGGTTTCTTCCTAATCATTATGGAATCAAAGTAGGAAAAAACAAGGGTAATGTTAAATGGGCCTTTTCTTATGGATGGTGTTGGTTTTTTAATAAAATATTGGATTCCAAATTTCAATCCCAAACAAGCTAAAGTGGAAGAAGTCCCCATCTGGATCCAGTTATATAACCTCCCTCATGAGTACTGGAGCAAGGAAATTTTCAAGATGATAGGTGATAAACTTGGATAGTTTATCAAAGCTGATGAAGCAATAGAGAAGATGGACTTCAGTCAATATATGAGGATTTGCATAATGTGGAAACCTCACCCTTTGCTCCTGCATGCAATAGAAATAACAACGGATGAAGGCTACTGGTGGCAGGAGATTGAAGTTGAAGATTCTATTAGCTGATGCAGGAGCTACAAAGCATGGGGGCATTCACTATAGGAATTTAAGGTGAACATTAAGGGCAAAGGTAAGATAGTGGAAGGTAACTGCAAAAATCTATGAGAGCCAGGTCCATCAAATATTGGGAGTCAGGAGATTTCCATGGAGGATGAGAGAAATACAGTGACAGGTATGGACTTTGAACTAGTAGAGGACAAGGTAAAATCCCAGGGCAAGGAAGGTGAAAATGGAAAGGACACTCAAGAGGCTGCAGGTCTGATGGATAATGCCAATAATCTAGAACATGATTCTCTGATTAGGGAAGTCAATGCTAGAGCAGCGAAAGAGTATTTAAATGATGCATTGAAAGTTAGGGCAGAAGACCCGAATGAGCTCAGTAAGGTCATGCAGGAGGATAAGATGGGAGAGAACCTAATAAGGAAGTCTATAACATCTGAACAACATATACACCAGGAAGAAGACATGGAGGAAGATATCCCTCCATCATCTCCTTTCACAATGCAGATACCCTTTCTGGGTGGGATTCCAAAGGTAGAAGAGCTAATGGAAGAAGGGGCATTTGTGGATGGGGATGGGATTGGAATCCTAGAACCATGAACTATTACACAAACAAAGAGAATAAAAAGTAGAAGAACAAATAAGAAGGATCACAAAAAATAAAGGAAGGAAAACTTATTAGCAATTGATTGCTGATGCGGGGAACATGCCAGGTCAAACCTGTTTTAGATCTAGGAGCGACTTAGTCTCTCCTGGGCAGCCATGAAGTTCCCTATGTGGAACATCAGGAGCTGCAATGTTCCTGACAAAAGGCACTTGATCAAGAGATCTCTTGATCAAGCGAAAGCAGAAGTAGTGTGTATTTAGGAAACCAAGCTGGAAGTTGAGGAAGTAGCAAAGTTTTAAGGTGTAAGGAAGAGATGGTCAGGTTTTTTTGCTGAAGCTATTGGGGCTTCTGGTGGATTGGGTATTATAGGGAACCCAAGGTTAGTCAAAGGTGAACTAGTTATCAAAAAGAGGTACTGGCAAGCCCTTCGATTCTCTTTTTAGACTATTACTTTTGTAGGGGTGTTGGTTAATGTTTATGAAAACACTAAATATGATGAGAAAAAAGTTGTTTGGGGTGAGATATATTCATTTATAGATACATTGGGGAATGAATTAAGAATGGTAGTTGGTGATTTCAATGCTACTTTGAGTTCGGAGGACAAAAAGGGGGGAACCCACTCTCTAGGCACTGTTCAGACAAACTTTCAACAATTCATTCAGGGAAATATGCTTTGGGAAGTACCTACCAAGGGGGGTCACTTCATGTGGATGAATCAAAGGAAAGGATTCTCTCATATTGTGGAGAAATTAGACAAAAAAAATTTGGCTAGAGATTGGCAGACTTTATCTATAGTTTTTGAGGGAAGAATATTGGGGCTGACAGGCTCAGACCACTTTCCAGTCTCCCTGGTGGTCTAGCAAGATGGAATTACAATCAGATGTCCTTTTAAGTTAGAAATGATGTGGTTTAGGGAGGATGGATTCCAAGAGATATTTTTTGAATGGTGGAACAATGCGCCAGTGGAGGATGGAAATGATGCCTTTTGGTTTTTCTCAAAACTGGGACATCTTAAGCAAAAGCTCAAACAGTGGAATAAAGTCCACTTCGGGAATATCTTCCAAGTGAGGGATGGTTTAGAGAAGGACCTAGATGCATTAATCAATAAATTATTGGAGCATGGGATGGATGAGACTAATTTTCAAACTGAGCAAGACTTAAGAGGGAAGTATGTTGAAGTCTTAAAAAGAGAGGAGATATTTTTTGAGCTGAAATCAAGAGAAAGCTGGTTAAAGGCAGCTGATAGAAATACTAATTTTTTCCATAGCTCAATGAAATTCAGGCGAAGCATCAATCAAATCCTTTCTATTGAGAAAAAAGAAAGGCAACCTTGTAGAGGATATGGAAAGCATTAATAAAGGAGTTGTGGAGTTTTTTTTTAGAACTTTGGTAGGAGGAACCTGTTGATAGGAGGGAGGCTCAAGAAAAGATTTTGAGGGACATTCCAAGAGTCATCAAAGAGGAGGAAAATAGATCACTCATAGAAACCATCAAGATGAGTGAACTCAAAGTGGCTATGTTTTGTTTAGGTGGGGACAAAGTGCCAAGACTAGACAGTTTTCAAGCCTTCTTCTACCAAAAATTCTAGGAACTTCTGAAGGATGAATTGCCGAAGGTCGTGGAAGAATCGAGAAGGGAAGGATTTATCCTGAAAGAATTCAATAATACCTTGGTGGTGCTCATCCCCAAGAAATAACATACCTCCAGGTACGAGGAGTTTAGACCTATTTCTCTTTGTAACATAGTCTATAAAATCATTTGAAAAATTGCAGCAAATAGACTAAAAGTTTATCTAGAGCTAATTGTTTCACCGGAGCAAAGTAGGTTCATGCCAAATAGGAGCATAGTTGATGGAATCATTGTGGCACATGAAGCCATTCATTTAGCGAGTAAGAGAAAAGATAGGAAAATGATGCTTAAATTGGATGTGTGCAAAGCCTATGATAGGGTTGAGAGGGAATTCTTGATAGAAGTTTTGAGGAAATTTTGCTTTGGTGAAGATTGGCTAAAGTGGATTAAAAGGATGATCTCAGATTTCAGAGCATTAGTGCAGGTGAATGGGATCCCATAGGGGTTATTTTTTACTAAGAGAGGTATTAGGAAGGGTTACCCCATCTCACCTTTCTTATTCATCATTTTGGTGGAAGTACTGGGTAGATCGATTTGCAAGAAAGAGAGCTATGGGGTCTTGGAAAGGTATCTTGATTGCGAATGGGATAGAAGCATCCACACATTTATAGTTTGCAGATGATACCTGCCTCTTTGGTGAGGTATAAATGGCTGAGGCAAGGGTCATTAAGCTGGTTCTGGATGATTACAACATGGCAACAGGATAGTCATTAATTGGGACAAATCTGAGATGTATTTTTTCAACATAGAAGTGGGTTCCTAAAGGGTTATTTTTGGATGTTTTGGAGTTAGAATTGGGAAGCTCCCAAGTAACTTCCTGTGTACACCTTTGTTTTGTGGAGTGGGTAAAAGACCTAACTAGAATAAATTAATAGAGGACTATAGCAAGAGAATGAACAATTGGAAAGGTTAGTGGCTTACGTTCACAGGGAGGATAACATTGCTCTGTGCAGTAATATCTGCAATGTTGATCTACTCAATGGCATGTTTTAAAATCACTTAAAAGGAAATACAAATCTTCCAAAGGAGTATGTGAAAGTTTCTTTGGAATGGTTTGCAAGAGGGGAATAAGATCTAGAGCTAAATATTTAGACAGTATCCAGAGGATGACCACATCTTGACAATGGCTGACCCTCCAAGAGGCTCAGCAATTTGGAATTACATGATGAGTTGTAGACATCTAATCTCAAACAACCTGACATGGAAAATTGGTGATGGAGCTATGGAATATTTTTGGAGGGACTCATGGGATGGGGACCAAAGGCTAGATTAATTAGGGGCCTCTGACATTCTTGTTGCTGCAACACAACAACAATGGGGCCTTAAGGTGAGAGACTTTATTTCAAATGAGAATCATCATAGGGGTACCCCAGGGAGATGGAAAGAGACCTCTACTTTAAATATGATTGTAGAAGACAAGGAAAGATTGGATCAGATTCTAAAGGAGTGGAATTTTGTCTCTTCAAATACCAGGGATCAGCTAAATTGGAGTGGATCAAAGAGTGGGAACTACAGAGTGAAGTTAGGCTACCAAATGTTGGAATGTACTCATAGCAAAATCTTGTGGGAACAGAACTTATGTTGGGATACTGTGTGTTTACCCAAGGCTACAGCATTCGCGTGGCTGGTAGGAAATGGTAAAATACTCACAGGGGAAAGACTGGAAAAGGTGGGTTTTCAAGGACCCTTTTGGTGCCCTCTATGGTGGAAAGAAGAAGAAAACACAGACAATTTGCTACTAAACTATAGCTTTTCACAGAAGACATGGAGCATGATCAAATAAAAACTTGGATGGGCTAGTCCATTATCAGAATCTATGAGGGGCTGGTTGGAAGCATAGCCTATGAAGAGAAACAACCAAATTTTTGAGTCAGTATGGCGGGTAATACTAGAAATTACTTTGTGGGAGATTTGGAAAGAAACAAATAGTAGAATCTTTCAAGACAAGGAGGAGGAGTGGCCACACTTTGGACAGCAGGTAGAGAATGCCATTACAGAGGCAATTTCAGTAGTAGCCTTGTCAAGCCTAAAGAATTGAACATTCACAAGGTTTGATTCCCACATCCAAAGAAGCTTCCCTTCCATCAAATTGAGGCCTGTTAATGGGATTTGTAGGGTTAATCCAAAATTGAAAAGAGGGAAGGTAGTTTGGGGAACACCTGAGGAAGGATGGGTGAAAATCAACTTTGATGGTGCGGCTTAGGGAAATTTGGGTATCTCTGGATGCGGATGTGTTGCAAGAGATCATCAGGATAACATTCTTGCCTTTATGGCCAAGCGTTTGATAGACAATATGAATAATGTGGCTGAATGTGTAGTGGCTAAGGAGGCTTTAGTCTTAGGATACAAATTGGGCATTCGAAGAGTGCACCTGGAAGGTGATTCAAAGATTATAATAAATGGAATTTCAAGAGGGAAGATGGAATCATGGCACCTTGACAAAAATATTAAGCAAATACAGTGCTTGTTACAAGATTTTGAGGAGTTGAAGGTCTCCCATGTATATCGAGAAGCAAACAAGGTGGCCGATAAGTTGGCTAACATGGGGGTGAATGCAGCCCTAGGGATCCAACATGAAATTCATGAAGATTTGAGGAGTCTTGAGTTAGATTAAAGTGGAAGATATATCCCATGTGATAAATCTAATTGAAGGTACGAATGAGAATCAAAATACCACAAAAACCCGATGGCACTCAAGTTGCATTATGTCATCGCATGTGATTTAATGCACTCATTAGTAGTTACCCTGCGCATAACGCCTTTCTAGATTGTTTGAAGGTGGTTAAAAAAGGGGAATGTAAAAATTCTTGGTGGTGATTGACATAGAAGTGAAATGGAGGCCAAATTTGTATTGGATTCTGACAGCTAAACACAAGCTTACAAGGGAAAGATCATGCCAAGAAGGTTGTGGAATATCTTCATCTTTGATGCTGAGGAATTCATGGATGACCTTAACTAGATGTTTGGTCTCGAATACATGGATGCATATTGGAGGTGTCATTCCAACCTAGACATGGCCTCACTATTTGTTGCATTGGCATTGTCTATGGGAGAAACCAAGGAGGAGGTCCTCAAGGTCATGGTGGAAAGTGTCGACTCACAATGGCTGCTGGGTTTTAAAGACATCGTTGACAGAGTGGTGTTGGGTAAAGGATTGGAAATGGGGAACGAACCATGTAGACTAATTGGAGGAGGAAACACCTTGGTTCAACCTTTATTCATGTGGACTGCTTAAAACCCACAAGGAGTGCACTTACCACAGGTGGAGAAAGGTTGGAGAAAAATTGTCACATTTCTGCAGGAGAATGTGTGGGCGTAGGAAGAAGGAAGCAATGTCTTTATGAAAATGACCCCGCAAAAGAGTGTAACGGCACCAAGCCAACCTCTGTGCCATCAGACTTGAAGCAAGGAACTAAAAATGGAGGGCTCACATGGAGATGGATGTTCAAAAGATTCCATCCCCATTGGGATACCCAGATCAGTGAAGGATGACAACGCCATTCCCAATTTCTCGAGGGAGTAGGCATCACAATAATTTAAAGATTAGACATGAAGAGCTAGCAAAGCAGGAAGGTGCCATGTTATGGTTTTTGTCTATGGAATTAAAGTATTTTGTGGTAGTCAGTATAGGCTATACTTTTTTCCTCCTTTGGTAGGGTGTTCATGCCCCCTTTTGTTTTGTTTGTATATCGTCTATACGGTTAGGTGTTATGGGGTAGGGTAGAATATGCATGTAAAATGGTACCCGGCCGTGAATATTGTCACAAAGATGTAATCCCTCTTTTGATATCAATAAGATCCAAAAATGTTACCAATAAAAAAAACAATCTAAAAGTGAAAAAATATTGCAAGCGAATTTGGAAATTGCTCAAACAATGAATAACTTGCACCTAAAACTAAAACATTCAAATCATTAAAACAATTCCTTCATGAAGCACACTATCAATACCAAACAGGGAGTACACAAAAATATAGGAGGATATTTTATTACTTTCCCAAGCTTCACAAATCCTAAGGTTTTTCATCTTTGGTGAGAGAAGAAAATGAATCCACAATTTCTTTTTGAAAATGAAATCATTTTAAAAAAATGATAGATTTTTGAAAATATTCCTCTTATTTATAACTTATTTTAAAGAAATAAAATAATATTTATTTATTTTAGATAAATATGCCTCAAAGTTGATAAAATAATTCATCTTGGGACCAAGCATGTGCTTGAATTGTCTCAAAAATTAGGAAATAATGTTGCAACTAGTTATAAATTCCTCCCTAATTCTAGACCTTTGGACTCATTTTTCGATAATGTTTTGTTCTATTTTAATATCATGGCTTTATCCCTATTGTGCAGCTGGTCCATAATATCTAGATGAAATGTTGTGGGCCTTGAGGAAGAAATGAAAATTCCAATTTTTGAATATTTCCAACTATATGGAGGTAATTATCCAAGCTATCAGCAACCAAATTCACTCTATAGCATATGAATGTTTGTGGGTCCTTGTTGGATAATGATGCAGGGGAATCTTGGGTCCTTGGTGATCCTGCTCAACCAACAAGTTGTTTAATTTTTTTCTTTATCTTTTTTTGAGGATGCTCAAAGAAATACTCTATTATTCTATTGCTCGTGTTCTATCGCTCGAGCATGTGTGTTTTGAGTTGGTATCTGTTGCTCGAACATTCTTGGCCAAAGTCATTTTTTTGTTGCTCGAGTATGCTTGGCCTAAATCATTTTTTTGTTACTCAGTTTGTTCTTTTCCTGAGTCACTCTATTGTTTGGTCATCCTTGGCCCGAGTGGTTTATTTTTGAATTGGATCTGATGGCCGAATTTTGCATTTAATTTCCATGGCTTTATTGATATGGGGTCTCTCATTAGGATCTGTATGGACCTAAATATGGGTCTCTCTTATGGAATTGAGTGCCAACCTATTTTGGTGGACTCATGTATATAATTGTTTCTTTGTTCTTAATTTTAGGCAGTATTTGTTGGAGGAAGATAGAAGATTAAGGATTGAATTATCTGAAAGGTAGGTCTGTGACCTCACATGTATGAATATCAATTTTTAATTCACTGAATGTATATGGCTAAAATTGAGAAGGCCTTACATCCCTACATGTAATGATTTTGATCAATTAATGAAAAGGATCTCGGTTGTTTCTTCTCTCATTTTGTTGTTCTTATTTCCGCATTGTGTATCTGCAAGCTGGTTTGGTAGTTGGGAGTGTCTTTGGCCCTATCTGCTATCCCTCCTTACGTCAGGTGGTATCATAGCATTGGTGAGATCTAAGTTCCTTCTTGTAAACCCTAACCCTAGATGGTGATATTTTTGTGGGGTAGCAGATTGCAATCTAACCTATAACTATAGAGGGATTCAAGATGGTTCGTGGGAGAGGAAATGCAAATCTAGGTCTATCTGATATTCTTAGATAGATGGTTTCTAGATTGGGAGTTGTTGAAACAACCCAGCATAGAGGAAGACATCTTGAAGATGTTAGTTATCATGAATTGGAAGAGGTTCAAGGTGAAGTTGCACCTGCACCTTTGATGGATCAGGAAGAAGAGAGATTCCTGAGAGCATTGACAAGTTTGAAGTCCACACCTCAATTTAATCCTCTTGAGTATAGTGGAAAATTGGATTCTAATGAATTGATTGACTAGATAACTGAGATTGAAAAGTATTTGAATATGAAAATGTATCAGAGGACAAGAAGGTGAAGATTGCAAGCACAAAATTGAAAGTTCATGCATCCTTATGGTGGAAACATCTACAATTGGATTGAAAGAAGAAAGGTAGAGACAAAATCAAGGTATGGGATAAGATGATAAACAAATTGAAAGAAAAGTTTCTACCTTGTGATTATTAGATTAACCTGACTAGGAGAATACAAAGTTTGAATCAGAAAGATAGATCATTAAAAGACTAGACTGAGGAATTCTACAGATTAGACATCAGACCTAGACATATTGAAGATAAGATGGAAAGAGTAGAAAGATATCTAAATGGATTGAGAAGTTCCATACAAGATGAGATCAATTGGGTCAAGATGGAAAGCATTGAAGAGGCATATTAGTTTTCCTTAAAAGCTGAAGAGAAGTTGAACAAGAGATATGAACAAAGAAAAAGAGGCAGAGGTGGTAGAGTTCCTAGAGGAAGAGGTAGATCTCATGGTAAAAATAGTAGATCTAAACTAGACAAGTCAATTTCATACACATCTCAAGACAAAGAAAAACTGAATGGAAAGGTGGGAGTTGATACCAAGGAAGAGGTAGTTACTCCTGAGGTGGCTATAGCAGAAGAGGGTTCGAAGTAACTTGTTACAATTTTGGTGAGGAAGGACATAAATCCTTTGAATGTACACATGAAAGTAAGAAGGTTGGTAGTATCATAAATGCCTTGGTGCAAGAAGAGTCACCAAATGAAGCTGAGAAGGAAGGAAATCTCATGATTCGAAGGATACTATGGAGTGAGAAAGATAAGAAAGATCCTATCAGGAAAAGTTTGTTCAAGACCAGATGTAGAGTTGTAGACAAATTTTGGAGGGTAATTGTTGACAGTGGAAGCTCAAAGAATCTATCATCTAAGGAAATGGTCACAAAGTTGTAGTTGGAAAGGATGAAGTATCTAAATCCCTATAAGATCTCATGGATCAAGGAGGAACATACATTAATGGTGAGTGAACAATGTTTTGTAAATCTGAAAATTGGAAAGTATTATGATAAGGTGTTGTTTGATATTATGAAAATGGATCATTGTCATATTTTGTGGGTAGACCTTGGAAATATGATAGACATGCTATACATGATGGAATATTGAATAGGTATTCTATTTGGGTTGATGGTAAGAAACAAGTTTTGTTACCTTTGGTTAAAGAATCTATTGGTGAGATATGTACATCTATGAAAGTTTGTCTAATGGAAGGTAGAAAGTTTGTTAAGGATTTGAAAATTAATGATATATGTTATGCTTTGATTAATAACAAACTGAGTAAGAACATAGAAGAATAAATTCTTGTAGAAGTTGAGAAGTTACTTAATGAGTATAAGGAGATAATTTATGATAATGTACCTGATAGTTTTCCACCAATGAGAGATATCAGTGATTGTATGGATTTAATTCCTATAGCTAGTTTACCAAAAAAAGCACCACATAGGTTAAAACCAACCGAGAATGAAGAGCTTAACCAGAAAGTTCATGAATTGTTGAAAAAAGGCTTGATCCGAGAAAGTTTGAGTCCATGTACAGTACCTGCTATGTTGCCACCTAAAAAGAATTGAGACTGTCGAATGTGGACTGATTCCAGAGAAATCAACAAGATCACAGTGAAGTATAGCTTTCCTATACCAAGAATGGATGATATAATGGATTGTTTGAGTGGAGAAAGATATTTTACTAAAATTGATTTGAAAAGTGGATATCATCAGATCAGAAATAGAGAAGGTGATGAATGGAAGACTTCTTTCAAGATAAAGGAAGGTTTGTCTGAGTGGTTGGATATGTATTTTGGTTTAACTAATGCATCAAGTACATTTACGAGGTTAATGAATGAAATTTTGAAGAAATTTTTGAATAAATATGTGATTACACACTTGGATGATATTCTGATATTGAGTAAGATCGGAGAAGATAATTTGATGCATACTAGACAAGTGTTGCAGAGATTGAAAGAGGAAAAGTTACTAATAAATCTGAAGAAGTGTTCCTTCATGAAAGAAGGATTGTATATTTGGGTTTTGTGATTTCAGATGATGGTTTGAAGATGTATCCTAAGAAGGTTGAATCAATATTAAGTTGCCTACACCTGAGAATATCAGTGAGGTAAGATCATTTCATGGATTGGCAAGTTTTTACAGGAAGTTTATTAGAAATTTTAGTTTTATTTGTAATGTTATGACTGAGACAATGAGAGGAGACAAAAGAGAATTCAAATGGACACATGGAGCTGATAAGAGTTTTGAGGCATTGAATCTAAAGGTTGTTGAATTACCTATGTTAGCATTATTCAATTTCAATAAGGTATTTCAAGTTGAATGTGATGCAAGTGGAAGTGCAATTGGAGCTGTGTTGACTCAAGAAGGTAAACTTGCTTCTTTCTTTAGTGAAAATTTGAATGATTCTAAGAGGAAATATTTTGTCTATGATCAAGAGCTCTATGCTATTGTTCAATCTATGAAGAAATGGAGACATTATTTGATTCCAAATGGATTTGTGTTGTATATTGATCATAAGGCTTTATAGTATTTGGGTAGTCAGAATAAGTAGAATAAGAGACATATGAAATGGGTAGAGTATTTACAGAGTTTCACATTTGTGATAAAGCATAAGAGTGGAATTTCTAAACAAGTTTTTGATGCATTGACTAGAAGAAGATCTTTGTTGACTTAAATAAATATCAAGGTTCTTGGTTTTGATGACATGAATCATTTGTATGAAAGTGACCCTAATTTTTCTGAGTAGTGGAGAGTGTGAAGAGTACCTAATTTAAATCAATCAAGTAAGTATGAAGACTATTTCATTTAGGAATATATGTTATTCAAAGGTATTCAGTTGTGCATACCTAGAGGTTCAATGAGAACTAATTTGATAAAGGAGAAACATAATAGTGGTTTGGCTGGACATTTTGGTATTGATAAAATATGGAGTTTGTTGAAGGAAAGGTATTTTTGGCCTCAGTTATATAAGGATGTTCAAAAATTTGTGAAACGTTGTGGATTTTTTCAAATTGCAAAAGGAGTAAGTCAAAATACTAGTTTGCATACACCAATTACTGTTCCTGAGAAACCTAGGAGTGATATCAGCATGGATTTTGGTCTTGACTTACCTAGGACAACAAGAGGTAATGATTCCATATTTTTTGTTGTGGATATATTTCATAAGATGACACATTTCATGTAATGTAAGAAAACATCAGATGTAGTACATATAGAAGATCTTTTCTTTAAGAATATTGTTAGATTGCATGGATTACCGAGGAGTATTATCTATGACTAGGATAGTAAGTTTGTAAGATATTTTTGGAGAACACTTTGGAAGAAGTTGGATATTGAATTGAAGTATAGTTCTACATTTCATCCACAAACTGTTGGAAAAATAGAGGTTATAAACCAAAGTTTGGGTGACTTGTTGAGATGCCTAGTTGGAGACACACCAAGTAATTGGGATTTGATGTTGGCACAAGCAGAGTTTGAATACAACATTTCAGTGAATATAAGTACTGGAAAGACACCTTTTAATATTTTTCATGGCACACAACTGGGAGGTATATTAGAATTGAGAGATATTGTTGGAGAAGAGAAAAGAAGTGTTGAAGCAGAGGAATTTGTTGAGTTCATGAAGGCATTGCATGAGGATGTAAAATAGAAGCTAGAGAAAAGTAATCAGAAATACAAGGATAGTGTAGATAGATCAAGAAGACATAAAACATTTGAAGTTGGTGATGTTGTAATGATTCATGTGAAGAAAGGTAGATTTCCTATGAGAACATATGGTAAATTAAAGATGAAGAAATGTGGTCCTTGCATAATACTGAGAAGATTTGATAGTGGAAATGCTTAGAAAGTTGAATTACTTAATGACATGGAAATATCACCTATATTCAATATTTTAGACTTGTATGAATATCATGAACCTGATGAAGAAGTGATAGTACCAAGTGATTATTCTAAGAAGACGATAGAGGAAGTTGAATAGATCTTGAAACAGAGAGTTGGCAGAAGTACAAGAGGAAAGGAATACATGGAGTATCTGGTAAAGTGGATGAACAGATCGATTGAGGAATCATCTTGGATTTGTCAATCTCAGTTGGATTCATTTCAGGTTGGACTTGATACATGATTTGGGGAATCATTTCTTGTAACCCCAAGTGTCTGATGCAGGAGCATCTTGGGTCCTTGGCAATCCTTCTCAACCAAAAAAATGTTTACTTTTGTTCTTTAGCTTGTTTGGAGGCTACTCAGAGAAATACTCTGTTATTTGGTTGCTTGGGTTCTGTTGCTTGGGCATACTTGTTTCGAGTTGGTCTCTATTGCTCAGATTTTGTTGCTCAGGCATGCTTGGCCTGAGTCACTTTTATATTTCTTGGGTATGCTTGGCCTGAGTCATTTTTCTATTGCTCAGGTTGTTCTTTTCCCGAGTCACTTTTTTTCTCAGTCATCCTTTGCCTGAGTGGCTTATTTTGGAATTGGATATTATGGTCGACTT
This sequence comes from Thuja plicata, assembly GCA_018584345.1. Taxonomy (NCBI): domain Eukaryota; kingdom Viridiplantae; phylum Streptophyta; class Pinopsida; order Cupressales; family Cupressaceae; genus Thuja; species Thuja plicata. The sequence continues at coordinate 618,083 of MU224589.1, read as the reverse complement.
TTGCAATTAATTTATGTGGCTTAATTGATATGGGGTCTCTCATTGGGATCTTTGTGGACCTAAATCTAGGTCTCTCTTATGGAATTAAGCGTTGACCTCTTTGTTAGAATGAATTTAGAATAACTGAGAGGGGAGGGGTGAATTAGTTATCCTCATGTCTAGATGTAGCAATTAAAAATTTCTATATTTCAGATCTACTCAGAAGCAGTGGCATATGTCAACAAATTTTAATCATGTAGTTTACTGTCTAATTTAATTAGCTTGTAGGAACATAATAGTAAAACAAACCATAAGAATTAACACATGTTGACACAAGTATTTATCGTGGAAACCCAATATGGGAAAAACCACCAGTAACATGCTACCAAGTTTTCACTCTTCTGAAGTGAGCTCTGTGACGAGCCAACCTTGTTAAAGGTTACAATAACACACTGTTAGATGTGACCTTTTTAAAGGATTTAATTACCCTATCAGGAGTGGCCTTGTTAGAGGACTTAGAAAATTCCACCTGAATGTCACCTTGTTAGAGGATTTATACAAATGACTATTAGGTCAACCTTGTTAAATTATTTTAACTATTACAATGGTTAGAAAGTAATCAGTAGTTGTGATCTGATACATACAACTTACTTTGCAAATTCAGATCCAATTACAGCTCTGATGTTAACTTACTAGATATCCTGCATTGTCATTTCAACCTTCTGATCTACTTGGAAATCTGTCAAGCAATCACACATGCAACTCTCTACTTCTGTACTCAGCCTTCTCTACTAGATCATGCCAAACATTAAATCAACTATGAAATCCTCTTGCATACACACATGTACTTCCACATTTAGCAACACACTGATTAGCACACTTCAACACACTCAATGAATAACCCCTTGAGGTTATCATATACCTCTCTGTCTAGGTCAGATAAATCTTTTTTTCCTAAACAAGATCGTAGATCTTAGGTTAGGTTAGATCCAACAGATCATTCCATCATTGCATTACATTTACTTCTCCAAAGTAGTCACTAATTAAATCTTGAAACCATGCATTAATTACGGTTAACCATACATTAAATGACGTGGATCAATCTTTAATTAACATTACATATCCCAATAAAATTAACTAAGTTGGCCAGAGATCTCAAATATCATCATTAATCCAATTACTGTAAGTCAGCCAACATCACTATTTCCACTCGACAATTTCACTAGTGCTCGGCATTGAACAACTTTTCTCATCACAAACAACTTTTCTCAGCACACACAACTTTGCTCAGCACAAGCAACTTTGCTCGACACAAGCCAAACTTTGCTCGGCATAGAACAGCCAAAAAAACTATCTTTGAAAGATAAACAACTAATTGCTTTGCGAAAGTGCCAACTGATCAACTACCCTTTTATTTTCCTTAAAACAACCTTTCACTTGGTCTTCTTGTTAAATCTTCTTCATCAACAATAGATATGGTACTCAAACAAATAACAATAGTCTCACTAGTTAAGGTTTGACAACAATGACAAAATAACAACTGCTTACATTGTCACTTTCCAACAATCTCCCTCTTGTGCATTGATGGCAACACAAAATATTAAAACAATGATTTAACAAGCATAGTTACCAACCAATCCAAAAATTCACCTGTGTTCCTTGATATGAATGAATCTTCATTAATGTCTTTACCTTCATTCTGATTCTTGTCTGTAAAACATTTCTCCCTTTGTGTCTGTAATCACACTGTAATCATCTGTGTCTAATCATCTGTAGACTACCTCTAAGTAGATAATCACTTCAATGTTTTAAGTAGTAACTTTTTCCTTTATATAGGTAATCTGTCTTTCTCTCTTTCCTTTATGTAATCTCTCCCTCTTTATAGGTAATCTCTCCCTCTTTGACAACAATGCCAAAGACGTCGATATCTTTATCATGTAGATCTTCAGTATCAAGCTGATCCTATCATCTTAAATATGACTAATTTTCTTTTTTGTCCTTGTCCAACTTCACAACTTTAGCCATCATCCTAAAGTGTGACTAACTATGCATCAATGTGTCAAGTATTCTGAATGTAATAGTTGATGCAACAGTAGCATACAAAACTTAATTAGCCTCAGTTAGGGGAATCACCCCCATTTTACCTCATAGTGACTCATGAGCATCCTTGGGTAGTGCTTTTGTGAATATGTCTGCTAATTGTTCTTTAGTGTTCACATAATCTAATCTCACTTCTTTATTCTGAACTAGTTCCCTCAAGTAATGATACCTTATAGCTATATGCTTTGTCTTCGAGTGCATAACAACATTTTAGAAATACTAATGGCACTCGTGTTATCACAATATATGACAACTGGGTCAGTCATTTCTTCCTTCATACCTTTCAGTAGTATCTTCAACCACACAATGTTAGAATAGTTGACTGCTACTGCCACATACTCGGCTTTAGCTATTGATTTTTAGGTGCAGTTCCATTTCTTGCTTTTCCATGAGATCAATCTTTTTCCTAAAATAAATGCTCCACTAGTAATGCTTTTCCTATCATCAACATTTCCATCCGAATCAGAGTCAGTGTAAACTCTGAGTTCAAAATTGTCATTCTTTTTTTAGTATAGACCATAGTCATCAGTTCCTTTCAAATATCTTAGAATCCTTAATGCTGCCATCATGTGAGCTTCATTGGGGTTAGCAGAAAATCTTGCAACAATTCCAACAACTAGGGCAATATCAAGTCTACTATGTACAACATACTGTAGTTTTACAATCATTGATCTGTAGAGTGTTTGGTTCACTTCTTTTGTGTCATCATCTTTTTTCAGCTTATGTCTAGTAGCCATGGGTGTACTCATTGGTTTGGACTCTTCCATTCCAAAAAAATTCAGTATCTCTTTGATATATTTATATTGAGTGATATAGATACCATTCTTCATTTGATAAATTTGTAAGCCAACAAAGAATTTTATTTCACCAAACATAGACATTTCAAACTCAGTTTGCATCTCTATTGCAAATTTTTAGCATAACACATCTTGTCCACTAAATATGATGTCATCTACAAAAATTTCAGCTAATAATGTACCTTTGCTTTTCTCTATCTTAAAGCATAGGTTGTTGTTGTCATTGGTTCTTGCAAATCCAATCTTGATCAAATAATTGTGCAATCTCTCATGTCATGCTCTTGCCACTTGCCTCAATCCATATAATTCTTTGTGTAGTTTGCAAACCATATCCCTTTTGTTTGGGTCAAAAAAACCATCAGCTTGCTCAATATATACTTCTTCTTTTAAGATACCATTGAGAAATGTAGATTTCACATCCATCAAATAAACTTTGAATCCTTTATAGGCTGCATATGCAAGTAATGTTCTGACTCCTTCCAATCTTGCAACTAGGGTGAAAGTTTCACCATAGTCAATTCCTTCCTCCTATGCATAACCCTTGCATACCAGTCTAGCTTTGTTTCTTGTCACATCTCCATGTTCATTCAGCTTATTCATGAATACCCACTTTGTGCCAATTACATTTTTATCCTTCGGCCTAGGTACAAGTGTCCAAATTTTGTTCTTCTCAATTTGTTCAATTTCCTCATTCATTTATTTTATCCAATCTTCTTTCTAAAGCATCCTTCACTATTTTGGGCTCAATTTCACATAACAGACATGTGCCATTTTTCAACTTACTTTGTTTCATAAATGCAGAATCCTTTGATCCAATGATTTGATCAGAATTGTGGTTTCTTCTCACATATTTTGCTAGAGTAGACTCAATCCTTGCTTTAGGTTCATTGTTTGTATTATGTTCTTGTTGATTCTGTGACTCGGCATCTCCATCAGATAGCTCAGCATTCACTTCCAGTTGCTCGACAACTCCACTCTGTGACTCGTCAGGTGCATGTTGTTGCTCAGAAGTAGTCTCAGGTAGTGAATTAGAATCTTCCTCATCCAGATATACAAATGATCTATAGCTTTTAGGATATTGTGTACTTTCAACTTCATTTCTTTCTCCAAACTCATCAATTCTTACATTTTCACTTTCAACAATTTTTGTTAGTATTAGAATTCAAACATTTGTATGCTTTTCTTTCCGTTGAATAACCAAGGAATATGCCTTCTTCGCCTTTAGCATCAAGTTTTCCATTTATGTTATCTTTTAGTATAAAACATTTGCTTCCAAATACTTTAAAGTACTTTACACTAAGTGCATAACCATACTAAAGTTCATAAGGTTTAACATTTTTACCTTTCTTGACTTGAACTCTATTCAGTGTATAGACTGAAGTACTTACAGCTTCTTTCCAATATATCTGTGCAACATTTTTCTCCATTATTAGTGTTCTTGCACAGTCCATGATAGATCTATTCCTTCTTCAGCAATACCATTTTGTGGAGTCCTGGGTGCGGACATCTATCTCTTTATGCCTCAATCATTGCAGAACCTATTAAAATCATTAGAAATAAACTCTCCACCTCTGTCAGATCTTAAGCATTTCAAACATTTTCCTGTTTCCTTTTCAACTTTAGCAAAGTACCATTTAAATAACTAGAATGCATCATATTTTTCCTTGAGAAACATTACAGCCATCATCCTTGAATAATCATCAACAAATAGAATAAAGTATCTAGCACCACAATAGCTTCTTTCTCCAATGGGACCAGAGAGATTAGTATGGACCAATTCTAGAATTTCCTCTGATATATGTGTTTTACTCTTGAAACTAGACTTAGTCATCTTTCCTAGTTGACATTGTTTACACATAGCATTCTCAGGTTTCTTTAACTTAGGTATCCCTCTAACCTTTTTCAATTTACTTATGCTTACCAAGTTATCAAATTTCACATGACACAACCTCTTATGCCATAACCAAACATCATTGTACCATGCAAAGAAACATGTTTCTTTAGATAAATCTAGATAAAATAAGTTACCTTTAGTCTGATCACCACTTCCAACTAATTCTCCAGTAGAATCATAGATCTTTTCTTTTTTGTGATGGAATTCAACTTTGTAACCACAAGTGTTCAGCTGCGCAACACTCAACAAATTATATTTAAGATCATCAACCCAATACACATTATCACATATGATTTTGTCAGTTAAGTTAATCAATCCTTTACCTTTGATAAGACATGGTGCATCATTACTAAATTTTACATATCCTCCTTTGCATTGGTTTAGGGTTTCAAACTTATCTTTGTCACTAGTCATATGATGGAAAAAACCACTATCAATGATCCATCGATCACTTTTACTCATATAAGAGATTAATGCAGTTTTCTCATCATCATAAGAATCTTCTTTCATTACAACATAAGCAACTTCTATATCATTGTCATCAGAATTGTCAGTATCATTGTCAGAAGTTTCTTTAGCAATATAACAAGATTTCTTACCTTTGTCTTTGCAATCCTTATATTTCCTGAAGTCTCAGTCATCCTTTCTGTCTTTGTATTCTTTGTATTTTTTGTCATTTCTTTCATCCTTTTCACTCTTATCAGGACATATAGCAGCTATATGACCAACTTTATTGCATGAAAAACAAATAATAGGAAGTTTACCTCTGTATTTTCCTTTTCCTCTAGATAGCCTTTTGCCATAAGTGCTTCAAGTTCTTCAAGATCACCATCAGAAGTGTCACTGTCACTATTCACATGTTTCTTTCCTTTATTAGATTTATTGAGAACCAGATGTGATCTAAAAGCATAATCAATACCTTGTGGATTATAGTTATCATAATTTGACATTTCAAATGCAGTGAGTCTGCCTATCAGATTTTCCATATTTAAATTATTGTTAGGAGTACATCTCAGTTCTTGAATTGCAGAAACTCCAATAGCATATACAGGAAGTAAAGTTCTCAGTACCTTGCTCAGACTAGTGTTTTCATCAATTGTTCCATTAGCTCCTCTAATGGCATTTACAACTTCTTTTACTCTACCATAATACTGATTAAAATTTTCACCTTCTTGCATTTTCATCTCATCAAACTTACCTCTTAGAATTTCTAATTTAGCTCTTAGCACATTTGTGTCTCCGCCATAGATAGTTGCAAGTTTGTGGACCACATCTGCTTTGTATTTGTGCAGCTCTTTATATCATCAAACTCTAAATAGATTAATGAGGAGGCGATCTCCAACATTGCTTGATTGTGCTCTTGCTTTTCTCTTAGTTGAGTAGCTGTGAGAGTAGTAGGTGATACATAGTCATTTTCAATAAGTCACTTAGCATCATCTCCAATACCAGCCAGATGCAGTTTCATCAAACTCTGCCATGCAGGGAAGTTATCTTTGTTCAGCTGAGGAACCTCCTTTTTATACATCTTTATCTTTTCACTCCAAGTACCTTCAAACTATTTTCAGGAGACCAAAGCTCTTATACCAATTATTAGAATGAATTTAGAATAACTGAGAGGGGAGGGGTGTATCAGTTATCCTTAGGTCTAGATGTAGCAATTAAAACTTTCTATATTTCAGATCTACTCAGCAGTAGTAGCATATGTCAAAAAATTTTAATCATGAAATTTACTGTCTAATGTAATTATCTTGTAGGAACATAACAATAAAACAAACCATAAGCATTCACACAAGTTGACACAAGTATTTAACATGGAAACCCAATATGGGAAAAACCACCAGTAACATGCTACCAAGTTTTCACTCTTCTGAAGTGAGCTCTGTGAGGAGCCAACCCTGTTCAAGGTTACAATAACACACTGTTAGATGTGACCTGGTTAAAGGATTTAATCACCCTGTCAGGAGTGGCCTTGTTAGAGGACTTAGAACATTCCACCTGAATGTCACCTTGTTAGAGGATTTATACAAATGACTATTAGGTCAACCTTGTTAAAAGATTTTAACTGATACAATGGTTAGAAAGAAATTAGCATTTGTGATCTAATACATACAACTTACTTTGGAAATTCAGAGCCAATTACAGCTCTGATGTTAAATTACTAGATAGACTGCATTGTCATTTCAACCTTCTGATCTTCTTGGAAATCCATCAAGCAATCACACATGCAACTCTCTACTTTTGTATTCATCCTTCTCTACTAGATCATGCCAAACAGTAAATCAACTATGCGATCCTCTTGCATACACACATGTACTTCCACATTCAGCAGCACACTGAGAAGCACACTTCAGCACACTCAATGAATAACCCCTTGAGGTTATCATATACCTCTTTATCTAGGTCAGATTAATCTTTTTCCACTTAAACAAGATCATAGATCTTAGGTTAGGTTAGATCCAATGGATCATTCCATCATTGCATTACATTTACTTCTCCAAAGTAGTCACTAATTAAATCTTGAAACCATGCATTAATTACGGTTACCCATACATTAAATGATGTCGATCAATCTTTAATTAACATTACATATCCCAATAAAATTAACTAAGTTAGCCAGAGATCTAAAATCTCATCATTAATCCAATTACTGTAAGTCGGCCAACATCACTGTTTCCACTCGACAATTTCACTGCTGCTCGACATTGAACAAATTTTCTCATCACAAACAACTTTGGTCGGCACATGCAACTTTTCTCGGCACAAGCAACTTTGCTTGGCACAAGCCAAACTTTTCTTGGCACAGAACAGCCAGAAAAAATGTCTTTGCAAGATAAACAACTAATTGCTTTGCCAGAGTGCCAACTTATCAAGTACCCTTTTATTTACCTTAACTCAACCTTTCACTTGGTCTTCTTTTGAAATCTTCTTCATCAACAATAGATATGGTACTCAAATAGATAACAATAGTCTCACTAGTTAAGGTTTGACAGCAATGACAAAATAACAATTGCTTGCATTGTCACTTTCCAACACTCTTTTGGTGGACTCATGTATATAATTGTTTCTCTATTCTTAGTTTTAGGCAGTATTTTTTGGAGGAAGATAGAAGATTAGGGATTGAATTATCTGAAAGGTAGGTTTGTGACCTTGCATGTATGAAGATCAATTTGTAATTTACTGAATGTATATGGATGAAACTAGGAAGACCTTACATCCTGGAATGTAATGAGTTTGATCAATTAATGAGAAGGACCTATGTTGTTTCTTTTCTCACTATGTTTTTGTTGTTTCCTCATTGTATATCTGTAAGATGGTTTGGTATTTGGGAGTGCCTTTGGCCCTATTTTCCATCCCTCATTGCATCAGATAAATGGAAAAGTATTCATTTCTAGTCTCTACATACATGCAAAACATAAGAGTATATGACAAATATTTTAGCTTTATAAGGGGCATTAGTATCCCCATAGAAATAGTATAATAATTGAAGTTGATTGTAAAATTATCATTGCATGAACTCACAATTATGTCTACAAAAAATTCCTCTAGTTACATCAAAAATATGCCTAATATAACTAAAAATGCTCTGAATGAGAGGCATACAAGAGGCATTAAGCGAGAGAGAATTTTCAAATTTCAAGGGTTCCCCAGCCAGGCATGGTGATCTAGTTGAGGGTTCTAGTTTTTGTGCAGGTCTGGAAAATGCTACGGTGGACATGGTTAATCCTTTGGAAGCTTCTCTAGTACTTTTTTTTGGTCTGGTGTTGCAATTATCAGATGCTTCTCTATGCACTAATGAGAACCTTTCTCCTTGCTAGGTTGTCATGGCTTGTTCCCCACCCCTACTAGGTTTACGCGTGATTTTGTCGAAGGATGTGTTGTCACGACCTTATCCTAGGTAATCAATTCTAATCCCACTAATTTTTAGTGAGAATGTTATAGGGAATGGGTTGATCCCTTCTCTAGCAGAGATAAAGGAAATAATAGATCTTTCCAAGGATCCAGTAGTGGGGACCTGCGAAGTGACAGACACTGATAGTGTCGAGGTCAACCATTCCACTAACAAAAGGTGGTTAGAAATTATGGGAGAAAAATTGGTGGGAAAGCCTTCTACTCCTGTAGTGTCTATTATGGCAGGCCTCAAGGTTGGAGAAGTTGCTATTTTTTTTCCAAACACTCTGGTGGATCACTATATTTCTGCTATGGAGCTCACACTGGTTGGTAAGTTCCTGGGCTCTCAACCCAATATTGAAATGGTTAGATCTTTTGTTAAGAAAAGATGGATATTGAAGGGTTAGGTGGACATGGCCTCTTTACCCAAAGAATTTTTTTCCTTCACCTTCTCTAATAAAGAAGATCTAGATTATGTTTTATCTGGGAATCCTTGGATGTTTGGTAGAACGGTTGTGGTCTTTCGTAAATGGGATCCAAACTGGGACTATTATTGAAATTTCTTAATGGCCACCCCAGTCTGGGTAAGATTCCTTGTCTTGCCTCTCAAATACTAGAATGAGGAAGTCCTTAATGTTTTGTCTTCCACCTTTGGGGGGGAGCTTGTTGTGATTGAATCTATGATGGTAGCCAAGTCTTGTCTAGTTTTTTCCAGGATTTGTGTCAATATATGCAAGTTTGACAACCTTCCTTTGGTTATTAACATTAACTCTAAATTGGTCATATGGAAGCAGGAAGTGGAATTTGAATCTCTTCCCTTTGCCTATTTTTTGTGTCACAAAATGGGTCACTGGGCAAAGAACTATCCGAATAAAGTTAAAAAGTATACCAAGACAATCAATTTGGGCTCAAAACCTCGTAAGGAGACCAAACAGATTTGGAAGGAGATAAATCCTCCTATTGTGGTTGAAGGTGTTAGTGGAAACAAGGTGGATTTGTTCCTTGTCGGAGGCTAAGGATATATGGTAGCTTCTTATGGTCAGCCTGACATGGAAGATGGGGAACTTGTTGAATCTGTTACCCATGTCTCAGATTCTTTGGTGAGTGGCTCTCCCCTGGAGTCTGCCTCTAGAATGGAGAACTCCCAGATCCCATGTCATGATCGTAATGATGGATCTTTGGGATTTCATATGAAGGAGATCACATTTCCTATGGAGGTTATCATTCCTATCCAGGTTGATGATTTTAACCACAAGATTTTTTTGATCAATGTAGAAGGTGCCCTGCATATTTCTCAGTAGTACAGTGATGTGATGGGGGAGAGTTTCTCACCTAGAAATCCTAAAAATTTTGATGAAGAGGACTCTTCTATTCTTGACACCCTATCTAGGAGTGGAGATGAATACACTATTGGTCATGATGGCCTTGATCTCCTAGATGACCTGAATGGAGCTCCCTGGACCACTCAAATGGGGAAGAAATAGAAAAAATAGTAGAAAAAGCATTCAACTCCTGGCTCTAAGGGAATAGTTACCCGTAGCAAATCAGATGTGGGATATAAGGTTTTTATTTTGAAGGTGAACATTGGATCTTATTAAAAAACCCAAGGAAGAAGTTCAAATAGAGAGATTAGAGAAAGAGAAAGAAAGAAGGATATAGTGGATGGAAAGCAGTTGACCATCCATGAAGTTTGTACCCTAGTTAAGAAATAAAAGTCATTTAGTGGAATATCAGGGGGTTGAATGCCTCCCATAAGAAGGATACTCTTAGGAACTTGGTTATAGATCACAAACCTGATATCATTCTTGTTTAGGAGACCAAGATGGTGAAAGAAAAATTGGAAAAAATGAGAATCTTTAAAAATGGTGATGTTGCTGGCTCTAGCTCTAATGGAGCCTCGGGTGGTATTGTTTTCTTTTGGAACCAGAATAATATCATAGGTGAAGTTTTAGGTGATAACTTGAAGAGTGAGAATTAAACTTGTCCACCTCAAGTTTGATTTTGAATGGGTTACCACTAATATTTATGCTCCTAATACCAAAGCTGGTAGGGAAAAGTATTGGAAGTTGGTTGAGAATCAAAGGCTTTCTTTCTATGATTCTCCTTAGCTAGTTATGGGAGATTTCAACTTTTCTTTTAAAGATAATGAGAAGTTTAGAGGGGTTGATAGCCAGAGTCAACTGGATGGTAGATTTGAGCTCATGGAATTTGTTAACAGATAGGCACTCTTTGATATTGATCTCTAGGGTGTTAATTACACTTGGTCTAATAGAAGAGTTTGTTTGGATCTTATTTAGGTCTCCCTTGATCATGCTTTGATCTCTGGAATTTGGTTCAATAGTTTTTGTTGTTCACTTTCATCTCTCATGAATGTTGGGTCCAATCACTTCCCTATTTCCTTTATTGCTAACTCGATTAAGGTTACTGATAATCTCCCCTTTAGATTTGAGAAAATGTGGATAGATCACCCATAGATTGAGTACAAGATTAGTGACTGGTGGAATGTTAACATTCGGGGCACTGTTATGTTTTGGGTGGCTAAGAAACTCCAGCATATTAAACATAATATTAAATCTTGGAGTAAGTGTATGGTGACATCTTTAAAACAAAGCATGATCTAAAAAGGGATCTTGACGATATTCAGGAAACTATCCAGTAGATAGGCATATCTCAAGATTTTAAGGATAGGGATGAGACTCTTTTTGCCAAAACTCATAATATAATAATCCAAAGATGAAGTGTACTAGAGACCATGGTCAAGATCGCTATGGATGAAAGCTAGAGACAAGAACACCCAGTTCTTCCATATGTCTAGTTCTAAAAATAGAGCTTCCAACAGAATTTCAAGACTTAGGTTGGACTCTAGTGTGGTAAGTAGTGATAAGGACATTTCTTTGGATATGGTTGACTTTTTATCTTCCCTCTTATCTAAAGATTATGCTTCCCTAGAAAACCAAGCCTTGCTTCTTGATACTATCCCCTCCATCTTGGATGATGTTACTAATAAGAAGCTGACTGCTATCCCCTCCTCAGAGGAAATCGAGATTTTTGTATTCTCCTTCAAGGGTGATAAGTCCCTAGGCCCGGATGGATTTCCTTTGTTCTTTTTCCATAAATTTTGGCACATCATGGGCCTGGATATTTGTAATACTATGAAAGAATTATTTGGGTCAAGAACTATGCTTAAAGAAATAAATTCTACCTTCATTGTCTTGATTCGCAAAAAACCTGGAGGTGATTTTATGGATTCCTTTCGGCCGATTAGTTTATGTAATTTGGTCTACAAAATTTTTTCCAATGTTCTCACCCCTAGACTGCTGGCTATTCTCCCAATTATTATTTCTCCCAAGCATAGTGGTTTTTTCACTGCTAGGAAAATTCTTGATTCCATAATGAAGGTGCACAAGGTCATTCAGTCTACTCACTCCTCTTACAACTATTTTTTTTCTGTTGAAACTTGATCTCTTGAAGGCTTATGATCGGGTAGATTGGGATTTTTCGATCAAGGTTCTTCGTTCCTTTGGTTTCTATGATAAACTCTTGCAGCTGGTTTTCCAGATCATTGGTACTTCTATGGATGTGGTTATTGTGATTGGATCTTCTTCCTAATTCTTCAAGCCTTCTAGGGGGCTCTGTCAAGGTGATCTCTTGTCCCGTATTCTCTATACCATTCTGGTGGAGTGTCTTGATCACTATTTTTAGAAATTGGTGATTGATGGATCCATTAAGCACTCCTTCCTCTACTTCTAGGTCATGCTTGCATGGGAAATTTTTTGATGACACTCTTATCATGGTCTCTTCAATAATCGTGGAAGCCAGAATGATTAAACAATTAATTTCTAATTACTCTCAGGCCTCAGGCTACTGGTCAAATGGTTAATTGGAATAAGAGCTCTCTATTTTTTATTAACACACCGGTGGAAAGACAAAATAGAATTGCTAGAATTATTGGTTGTGAAATTTGTGCTTTGCCTGCCACTTACCTTGGTATACCTTTGGGATTAAGACCTACATATTTTTGGGCTGGTATTGTGGACATATTCAATACAAAATTAGCTAGCTAGAAAGGTGCTCTGTTAATTCAAGCTGGTAAACTCCAACTCCTGAAGGCTTCTCTATAGAGTCTCCCTATCTAAATCCTTGGTAAATTTGTAGACATAATTGAGAAGATTCAGAGAAATTTTCTTTGGACAGGGGTGGAATAAATAAATATATTTCCTTTAGTTTCTTTGGAAAAGGTGTGCACTCCAAAGAAGTGGGGAGGCTTGGGTATCTTCCCCTTAAGAGTTACCAATTAGGATTTAGTGGCTAAGCAAATTTCGAGGATCTTTAGTGAGCATAAAGAATGGAATGAGATTATCCATAATAAATATCTATACTGTTTCCCTCATATATCATATTTTATGATGTTTGTTGCGAAGGTGTAGGGATATTTTATTTGGAATTGTATCCATCAAGCTAAGGAGACATCTTTCAAGGGATCTAAATGGTATTTGGGTGATGACGAGACTTAAATTCTGGGAAGATTACTAGCTTAAATATTATCCTCTAAATTATATTCCTTCCCTTAAGGTTTTTATTGACATTTTCTTACATAGATTCAGTATGTGGGTTAGAGATTACTAAGGGCACCAGTCTTGGGTTGATCTTTCTACTGTTGATGTCACACTTAAGCCTTTGATGTTGGATTTGAATGTTTGGAAAGTGGACTCTACCAGGGAGGAAAATTTGATTTGGGGGATGCTCCCTTCTAGAATATTTTATGTCTACCCCACCTCTAATATTTTTTTGAAGCAGTCGGATCCTTCTCCCTTTTGGGCCTAGGTTTGGGATAAATGGTTAATTCCTAAAATTAACATTTTCTTTTGGTTGGTTTTGTAGAATAAGATTTTTACTATTGATAATCTCCAAAAGAGAGGCACGATTCTGCCTAACAGATGTTTTCTGTGTAAGAATGTTGAGGAGTCAGTTTTCCATTTGGCTATAGACCATCAGTACTCCTAGGAAGTCTGGTGCCTCATTTTGCAATGCTAGAAGATATGCTGGTTTTTCCCAGACAATATGGAGAATTTCTTCACTCAATGGAGAAATGTTGAGGTTCCAATGGACAAGTTGCTATGGAACATAATTTCCCCTCATGTTATCTAGAAAATGTGGAGTGAACACAATGACAAAGTGTTTAGAGACACTACCCTTCCTCTCATGGTGATAGCCAAGAAGATTAATAGAAGTATTAAGGAGAATTGTAATGCCATGAATGGAGCTAAGCTATATTTTTATGCTGGATTTAATTCTTCTAGCACCAAAATGAACTCCTCACCCCAGTGGGAGAATGCCATCTGGCTTTCCCCCCTCCTCGCTGGATCAAAGATAATTTTGATGGTTTGGCAAAGGGTAACCCTTGTTTGGCTGGTCCTGATGGGATTATTTAGGATGACATGGCTAACTGTCTTACTGCCATGGCGCTCCTTATTGGCATCTAGACCAATCACGTGGTGGAGGCTAAGGCTATCCTTCAAACTTTAAAATTATAAAAGAGGACATGTCTTGAAATGTGTGGATTGAAGGTGACTCTATGAACATTTTAAACTATATTAAAGGGGTGACTAAGCCAACATGTTCTATTAAGGCAATTATAGAGGAGGCTCAGATAATCATAAATTCCTTAAAGCGGGTTATTATTTCTCATAACTTCAGGGAGGCTAAAAGTACAATAGATGCATTGGCTAACATTGCTGTCAGGGCTAAAGACATCATGACTTGGCATGGAGGAAATGATTTGACCATCAATTTGAAGGCCAAGTTGGAATTTGATATAACTCACAACAAAAGAGAAGATTTGGAATATCTTAGAAAGCTATGATGAAAAGATGCAAGTTAATTAAAGAATTTATTAGGGATATGAAAAGTCTCAACTTTCCCGAGATGGCTGAGCGTAGACACGCATTTATTAGCATTGTGTTCAATTTGAAGTCTTCCATTGTGTTCTATCTTTGTATTTTCTCTGCCATTTATAATGAGATTTTGTTCTCTGAGGGCATTATGGGTGGAGGGCTTAACTATAGGGAGCCGAAGAATTGAAAAAAATTGAAGAATAAGACTGAGGTCTAGGGAAAGCTTAGGAAGGGAGGGCTCACCACATACATGGAATATCTTCATGGGTTCAAATAAGAAGTCATTACAGATTTTGTTGAAAGTTGGAAGGATGACACTATGACTATTGGGGGAATGGCTATGAAAATCACTGAAGATCTTATTGCCGAGGTGTCTGGTTTGAAAACCAAGGGCATTAAGTTCTATAGAGATAAAAATATCTCCCAACAGGTCATTCAACATTTCCCTAAAGACAAGGTGGAGGCCAAGGGCTTGGTGAAGGACTCTAGTGGCTCTTATGATGTGGATACTTTCAAGGAGATCTAGGTGAAGGTTATGAATTCTCTAATGGAGTATATCACTCTGGACGGAAGGTATAAGCGTGCTCACTCCTATCACTTTGTGCTGCTTTTCCAATTTAGACATAAGCTTAGGGTTTCTTTCCCATTTTTTCTGCTACAGTCCCTTTGCCATAGAATAATTGATCATAGGAAGAAAGTGAGCAAGCCCATTCTTCATGAGGGTCTTATCCTTTTAATTGTGGAGCATATTAAGAAAGTTGTTGTTAGTAGCCCTATTATCCCCTTGCCTAGGGACTCTAGTTCTTCCAGGGCTTTAGGTAAATGGATTACGGAGGGTGAGAGTAAAGTGGAGTTAACAGTGGGTAAAAAATTAAAATTTGAAAAGAAGGATGGCATGGAAATAGATTTGGAAGGTGAGAGTGTTGATGGTTATGCAGATAATGAAGGTTTTCCCCACACCCATTCTGATGAGGAAAGAAAAGAGTCCCTATCGGCTTCGGTTAGTGATTCTAGTGAGGAAGAGGAGAAGGAAGAGTATGCCCATGAAGCCAAGGATAAAGTTGATGACCCTAAATCCAAGGATAAAGAAGTGGATGTGGGTGGTCAGAAGGTCCCCATTTTAGTCAATTATGATAGCTCTGAGGAACATGATGTTCCTAATTCCCCACATATTGAAGTGGTCATGGAGTTGGAGTCGGATAGGGAGGAGGATAATGAGATTCCTATTTTGGAGACTAATGAGGAGGTTAATAACCCTTCAATCCCTAGGAACATTCCCTTTGTGAAAAAGGTTGACATGTAGGAAAGGAATGTCCAACAAATTAAAAAGGATATGGATGACAAGACTGATCCCCCTTTTGATGTCCTCCAAACAGTGAAGGCGATGTCGATGTATTTGTTCTACCTCATGAAATGGTTTTTCCAGGAAATTAAAAAACCTCAATCGTAGGTTTTTCTCCCTTTCTTCCAAATTTGATCTTCTTCAGGGGAATTTGGATACTGGGTCGGCGAGGATGGAAGTCTGAAAGGAGAAAGAGGATGAGAAAAACATGAAGGATATGCAGGATAGAATGGAAAATTTGGAGAAAACTCTTAAGAAGTATATGATGGATAATAACCTTTTTATGGGTTCTAAAATGGATTTCTTAAATAATATCAAGTATGAGCTAGATGCTGGGTCTTTGAATGTGAAGCTCGATGATAACAAATATGATATGGGTGATGCAGGTCTAGGCAAGTGTACACAGTCTGCAAAAAAGAAGAAGATCCATGGCAGGATCCTAGAGCTCTCAGATTTGAATGTGGCCATCAAGAAGGTGTTTGAGGCTAAGAAAGAGGTAGAGGGAACTCTTCTAGAGTTTTCCTAAGTCTTTTTGTTCCCCTATTTCTATGCTGGCTGTGTTTTAGGTTTTCTATTGCTGGGTGTTGTTGGTTTCTAGTTTTTTTTTTGTGCTGGTTTTGGGTTTAGTGGGCTGGTTTCCAGTCCTTTTTTAGTTTAGTGGGTTTAATTTTTATTCTTATTCTGTAATTAGGATTTTATGGGGTTTCTAGTCCCCCTAAAACCTATTTTTACCAGCAATCAAAAACACAAAATTCTCTACTTGAGAAATTTAGATTGTTCAATATTCAACACCAATGCAAGGTTGGTTAAAAAAATATGCAAGTCTCGTACACAACCTATCTAACACTTTTTGGATGCAAAATAAATGGTTAAACTTTACTAGATATGCCACCTACCAATGACAATACAAAAAAATCCCATCCAAGAAACCTAGAAAGGTGAGGCTCATACCACAATGAATCCTAGTAGTTAATAATTCTAACCTATATGCAAGGTCTAAACAATAGTTTTCTTCCACCTCCTAACAACTTCTTGAGCATAAAATAAAGAGAAATTAATTGCTCTTAGATTTTTCTCCCTACCAGAAATCCCCACACACTCATCAAAGTAACCTTATAAATAGTACAATCAACTTAACATGGTTTTCATTGGCTTGGAATGAGATGGTTACCCATGACCACTGATGACATGTAACTGATTAAATGTTTGATAAAGTTAAGTTGAAGATGATGCAAAACATTAAATTAATTAATGGTTTGTATTTTCATTGATGTCAACTTGATATCATCTTTACGATCATGTACATAATGCTAAAGACTTCGGAGAATAAATAGAACAATGATTATTCTTTCAACAATGCATAAAAGTCAAGTAGTCACTAAGTGACAAACAACACTGACGGAGTGCACACCATCAGTAAAGATAGAGAAAAAGGTCACAGTGATACCCGATGAGTAGAAGATAGTGTTTCCCAATGAAGTAGAATCATAGGATGCTTGATGAACAAGAGACAATTTTTCCTGTCGAATGGAGATCTCAAAGCTAACTGGAGTTACACTGATGGAACTGGCAGTTGTCACCGACGACAAACTGTAGAATTGATCGACAGAATAGAGAGTTCAAAAAATGACAAAATATCTAGCTGGCAGAGCTTAAGGATAGACTTAACTGGTTGTTTTATTTTTTTTATTTGACCATAGTTAAGTAATTGATTTAAAGAAGATTTACACAGTTGGCAAGAAGATAACTACAAGATAAATTAGGAGTTAAAGTCATAAATCAAATTGGCTGGATTGTTTTTCATGCCAAGAATCAAGAATCAAGAATCAAGAATTAAGGAATATCATGTCTATATAAGAGAAGCATAATTCATTTCCATAAGCCATCAAATACATGGAAGGGGGGTGAATAGAAAGAGGATGCTGAAGAGAAACTGGTGAAGGATAAACTTCATACAGTCTTGATCAATCAAGCTGAGGGAGAGCTAAAGAATTCTGCAGACACCGATGAACAGTGAAGCACAGCATCACAGAGCAGAAAGTGTGGAGCGCAAAGGAATTGAATTGATACATTGATCAGAGAGGTATTCTACTTAAATAGATCTAAAAATATGCAATTCAAATTTGCATTAGAAATAGGTCATAGTGTTTCAGTTTAACCATTGAAGCATCAAGTCTCTTAACAGAGCAGGACTTAACAGTCTTCTATAATTAAGGTATATCCTAACAGATTGCCAAAAAGTTTTATTCATGAAAGTAGCATTGAATTTGCATAAAGCCTATTAACATCCTAAGAATAAGGTTGATTCAAGGATGGTAGCAAGATTTTCCTAAAGCCTATTGACAGTCTAAGAAGGAGGCTGATTCAAGGATGGTAGCAAAATAGATGCCAGATACTAAGTGACAACCTATGTATAAAAATCCT
>MU224589.1:580151-599715 GCA_018584345.1 Thuja plicata | reverse complement strand
TACTAAGTGACAACCTATGTATAAAAATCCTCTAACAAGGTCACACTTAACAGTGTGTTTGTAACCTTTAACAAGGTTGGCTCCTAATAGGGCTCACTTTAGAAGAGTAAAAATTTGGGGTACCGATACCAGTGGTTTTTTCCCTTAACAGGGTTTCCACGTTAAAATCCATGTGTTATTTGTGTATGATTTATTACTTCATTTTTTTACATTTCACATATGCATTTCTGGATTGATTGGTATACTTTGCATATTTACTGAGTATCAATAAATAAGTTTTACTGCTTATCGGTAATCAAGGAGAATAAGGATAGACAAGGTAAATCGACAGACAGTTAATTATTTCAAGTATTTCAAGGCATGCATCTTGTAGGGACATAATAATCTGAGGTGTATTGATTGGTGGATTAAATTTTAAAGGATAAATGTTGAGGCCACTGATTCACCCTCACCTCTCAGTTATTACTAATAGACCTCTAGTAAAATTATGAGGTGATCATCGCTGGATGTTATCAATAATATCATAAGACCGGTTTGTTCTGAGGGAGTAATGTTAGGGTTGGTCCATTTCAAGCATCTACACATGTTATATTTGGTCCCTTTGAAGTTGGTTGTTGGTCAATCTCAAGTTGTTTATAGGTGACACCATGCTTTTTAGAATCGTCTGGAATCGTTATTCTCAATTATATGACCAAATTCTTTGATAACTTTGAATTTCTCATTAATAGACTCACTTTATAATATTCTTCTGATATCATCATTCCTGGTTTGGGTGTGGCACTATTGGAGTGATAGAGCCTAGGGTTTTTATTGATAGAAGTAACAAGGGAAAAGATCATACCATGCGTAATGTGGAAGTCAAATCGGTCATCAAATCAAATGGAAACAAAGATAAAAATCAAACATCAAATGATCCAAATTAAATTGAACATAAAATCAAATAGAATCACCACTTACATGTGGTGTCGATGAAGGCATTCTGCATGCCCTCCTTCATCTCTGCTTTGCAGTGTAACATAATGAAATTAAATTAAACCTTTTTAAGTTATGCCCGTGTTGGTCGGAATTAGGACCACACGTCATGGTCGTCATAATTACGACCAACACGGGAATGGATTTAAAAAAATTAAAGTTTTCCTCCTATAATCTAACCAAGTAAAACCACTTTAATGCTCGGTGGGAAATGTTGGTCAAAAATTAGGGTCAAATGTACTAGTACCTGATACAACCATTAGACTTATGGAAGGAGTAAACAAGAAAGTGCAAAAGAATGATTAAAGAAAGGAGAAGAAAATGGATAGGAAGGACAAGCATGTTAAGAGAGTACATAGGGATGTCAAAGAAAAAGAAAAAAGTGAGAGTGGATAGGGAATATAATCATATCAGTATGTAGAGAAGAAACAAGAATAAGGCTAGTTGAGAAAAGGGATCTTCTGGATATTCCAAAGACAAGAGAAGAGGGCTTTCCCCTCTTAATTAGAACAAAAAAGATGTAGGTAAGTGCATTAATCAAGTGAACTCAAATTTTTATCTTTTAAGTTGGATTGAAGGGAGGAGGCTACTACTCAGTGGGAGTATTAGTAATTAGTTAAGTTGTTTATTGGTCTTAAGGAGAGAAGAATATAAATTCAAAGAGAAATATGGTTACACTTTTTTCATTGATGTCAAAGGGGGAGAGAAGCATGTAAAAAAATGGATATATACTTGCACATAAGAAAGAGCTTCAGTTAAGGATATGAATATAGTGGATGGTGAGAAGATTATGTAATTATATTAGATCCATTGGAAGCTTTTTCCCAAGGGGAGCAGAGATAGAGAGATCCTGAAGGAAGTGAGTTAGAGAGACTCTATAAGAAAATTGTGGTCATTGTTGGTATTAATGTTGATTAGCTTTCTAGGAGGAAAATTGTTGGTTTCTAATTACATTAATTATTTTTTGCAACATATCCATCAATGCCATAGGGTGGTATTGTTGGTAGGTTGGAATTTGTATGTGTTTTCAATGATGTCAATATATTAGTAGGAGTGATCAGAAGGTCTAATTTTTTTATGCTAACTTATATGTTGAATTTTGCTAGTGGAACAGGACGTTCACAGGTCTGCTGAGGTTTGGATATTATAGATAAGGACTAGCATACAAAATGGGATATTTGTGAGGTTTCCTACTTAGTCCATGTCAGGTTTGAAAGGTTGGCATGAAGATATGAGTATTTTTTTGAAGTTAGAGTTGGTAACTAGCAGACAGTACGTTAGATAGAGTTGATAATAAGATAGAAAGAGGTTCGGTGTGCATGATCAATCTAGAATTTCTCGGTGTGCATCAAGGAGTATGTTTGGGACATACTTAGGTGTTCCAAATTCAAATGGTTTATACTTCATAGATCTGTAAGGCATAATTTTTTTGTCACAGAGGTTGTGTACAGTGTTCTTGAGGTTCAATTTAAAAGATGTTGGAAAATCAAATGGCAGGGATGGATTTGAATGTCTGTGTATTGTTCATGATGTTGAAGGATGTTCTTGAAGTGTCTACTTGATGAGTTGGTGTCCACATGGATTAGAATGATCATATTGGTGGATATTTTGGTCAACAATAATATTCTTATTATTTTATTTTGTTCTTAGCTGACTTGGTTGTTAAATCATGTTGCACAAGATCAAGGCGTAAAATCAGGAAGAGTTATGATCTCAAGATGGTTGTTATGGATTGTGGCTATTATTTGGCAGTGGAAGGAGTTAAACTATGATTTTTCGTGTGTGATTTCAAGTTGAAATCAAGGTGGTGGATGACTTAATTATTTTTCAAGGTTGATGATATAAATCCAATCTAGGGTTTGAGGTGGGGGTGTAGATCATGTGTGCGAATGTTAGAAATTGCTAGCAAAGCAAGGGTGTGATTCAGTGGTGATCAGAAGTGGTTCCATAAAGGGTTGAATTTTTCAACAAAGGGTTGAACAAAGGTATACATTGTGCTAAGTTTGAACTGTATCAAACATATGTTATATGTCATTCTCACAATTCACAAAAATCTTAGATCATTGTAGTTATCTTTTGTAAGGTAGTGAACCTTCCTTAGGGTTTTATCTTGAGGTTTTTCATTTGAACACAAAGCTCTAGGCATTGAGGCTTAACACATGTGCATTCCCTATTATTTTAATAGGTTTATACTTATATCAAAGTATTTACTTATTATGGCTAATCAACCCCACCGTGGTTTTTCCCCTAACAGGATTCCACGATAAAAAAATATTTGTATCACGCATTGTGGATGTGTTTCTGATTTGTGGATGCTTCTATCCTTTATGGTAAATTAATAATATTAGATCTTAGGAGTTTAAGCTTGAATATTTGAATTTTACAGGTTTTGAAGTTGAATTTAAGGAACAACTAATTCACCCCCTCCCTCTTAGTTGTTCTTTGTCATATTATCAACATTTTTTATAAGAGTTGAGGTCATAGGTTTGAACCCTGCACTTTTATGAGGGGTAATTGTATGGTGTGTTCCCTTGGTCTCCATGTGTTTTATACTTCACCAATGGTTCATGACATGGTTTAACTGGCTCCCGTACTTATATAAGTCAAGTGGTTTATCAGTTATTAAAAGGTTGATATTTTGGTGCAATGACAACCAATAGGTTTTTGTTTCAAATACCGTTGATCTTCTCCAAGACCAAGCACTACTAGAAAATGTGTTGAATAATTTTGTCAAAGGAGAGATTCTGGAATATTTTCAATTTCCTAATGCCCTTAGGAAGTATGACATGTTTAAGGGTGACAATCTTGTTAGGGGGTTATTTTTTCAAAGAAATTGAAGAAGAACCAACTCATTGCTTGTCTATTTGATGCAATTAAATATGCATTGGTGTTAGGAAATCATAACATGTTTGACAAGGAATTTTTTTTACTATATGATTTTATTCCTTATGAGATTTCCATGTCTAGTAAGGCCATATTCTATTATATACATATACCTCTAATTCATCTCCCATCGCACAAGCCACATTTATTCACTTACAAGAAACACAGGGTGGAGGAGGAGTTTTAAGAGAAAGTGAAAGATGGGGATGATATGGGCATAAGTAGTGTTCCTCCTTCTGATAATGTCAAAGGAAAAGGAAATTTTGCGGGTCCTTTTCACTTGGAGATGGAAGAATTAACTAAAAATTCTCACATTTTGTGAACCACTTAGTTTGAGTTAACTTTAGTAGTTTGATGGGCTTTGGGAGTCATTTTTGTTTGTTTTAGTCTTTAGTAGGATAATTTTTTAGCTCTAGCCTGGGACCAGTTAAAAAATTTCAATAGGGGATTTTAAGTTTACTTTCTTGGTCTTATTAGCCAAATTCATCTACTAGCTTTGTATTTGATGTTTTTTTATCTATTAATAAAAGTACACGTCTTTGACCTTTTACCGAAAAAATTCTATTTCAAAAATAAATCAACTATTTTATAAATTAAAAAATTAATATTTAGCATTACTACATTTATCAACACTCATTTGGATATTAGATTCAACCCTAAGGAAAATATAATGTTCATTGAAGGTTGGAAAAGTGGATAGATTTCTAGTTTAGGGCATAAATTTGACATCATTAATGACCCAATTGTTCAAGTTACTAGGTTGACAGTTGGTGGGAAGAAAAATTTTAGCAAGAAGAAGTACTTGGAGTATGTTGTCAAGAAATTCATGAAAAATAAAGAGGGGAAAGTATAGTAAAGTAGTCAAACAATGATTATGAGGTGAAGTCTATTAAGAAAATTTGGGAAGAAAATGGAAAATTTGTAGTGCAATATTTTTTCTTTTAAAAGGCGTTCCACCATTGTGTATGGTCATTATTTTTTCCTACTCAACCATTTTAGGCGTATGGTCAAGATTTATTTTTCATTCTATACTTTGTATTCCTTGACTACAAGTATTAAGGAACATAGAGAAAACCCTACAAATCAAATTTTACTTGAGGGGTTGATTCTACTTATCTTCAAGCATTTGAAATCCCTCCCCTCACCTTCAAAAGGAAAGAACATAAATTATCATGTTTCTTATGGGGATGATGAGGAAACCAATCAAAAGGTTTCTGGTAGTTTTGTTTTTAGTGAGAAGATTAGAGTATTGATTTTGACTCTACTCTTATTTCTTTCGAATGGGTAGGAAAAATACATAAAGTGAGAAAAAATAAAACCCCTAATACTAAGAGGGCCTCACCTACTCTGATTTCTACTCACGAATTCTTGAATTTTTAATATGGATAGTGTGTATAGGGAATATTTTCCTACCATGAATTGTAATATTTCCTCACAATTTTACAAAATTTATCACACTTCTTAATTCAAATTATGATATTAGAGAATGAGAGAAAAAAATACATGTTCGGTATTACCATACAAGCACAAATATATACATCAACATAATGTTGGTTACTAGAAGTTAACTATAACTTATAGTAAATAAAAATATAATTGTAGGAATGGTTGGTATAACATAAAGGTATTACTAATGTTTTTAAAAATGTATGCGCAAAACAACTCAAATTTCACCCTACCAAGAGGCTTGGTGAGTATATCAAAAATCTAAAAATTGATTTGGCAGTATTGAAGCTAAATGTGGTGTTACATCATATACTTATTAATATAATCAGATTCAACCACTATGTGCTTGGTGTAGTCATGAAAAACTAGATTCTTAAAATAAATCTTCAACACCCCTTGATTGTTGAAAAAAAATAACTACTGGTTGGTCTTCTGTAATACCTATATTAGCTAAAATATGACATAATAAAATTACCTCACACATATCTCCTCAGGCTATACAATATTCATCCTATGTGGATGACAGAGAAACAAAATTTTCCTTCTTACTTATCCACAAAATAGGACTAGATCCAAGACGAAAAATATAACTTGATGTTGATTTTCGATAATCTGTATGTATGAAAAAGTTTGAGTTAGCATATGCCTATAGAAAGAACTTATTATTTTTCTTATATTCTAGAGCATACTTAAGTGTAGCTTGTACATATAAAAGCATATTTTTCTATACTCAATGAGATGTATTTGGCTCCTACATGAACCTAGAAACATAGCTAGTATAAAAGAAAAAATCTTGTTTGATACACATTAAGTAAATGAGACTCCAAACAAGTTATTGATAAAGATCCGCATCAACTTGTGGTGAGTCCCAGAAATTAGATATTTGTAAATATTTCTCCATTAGAGTGGTTGTAGTTTTATAATTTGACATGCCAAATCCTTTCACGAGTGTCTTGGCATATTTCATCTAGGAGATAAAAAAAATATGATATTTATTCTACCAAATATCCAAGCCAAGATAATAATAAAGTAGCCCCAAATTAGTCATATCAAAGGATTCATTTTGATCATGCTTTATAGTATCAATGAGATTTTTTAATCTCCATATTATCATAAGATTTTCCACATAGAATACAAGTGTGAGAATCTCTATCCTAACCTTCTTAATATATGGATTAGGATCAGAGGGACTACAAACAAAACCATGTTGCAAAAGGTTACCATCTATTTTGATGTGTCATGCTTGATGGGATTGTTTAAGCCCATACATTGACCTAATTAGATCATATTCCTTTTGAGGATTATGTTCATTAATGAAGACTTAAAGTTACACCATGTAAACTTCTTCTTCAATATCACCATTTAATAAAATACTCTTATCTCTATCATTTCTATATAACTAATGCACACACAACTTGGATTATTTTGAGATTTATAGTGGGTGAAACGATCTCTTCATTATCAATTCCTTATTGTTTAGCATATCCCTTTGCAATGAGATGTGCCTTGTATTTTTCATTAGACCCATCTACCTTGTATTTTATTTATAAACCCATTTCTTGCCTATAGTTTTCTTACTTGTTGGTAGATCAACAAGCTCCCATGTTTGAATTTTTATCAAAGATTCATACCTAGAATCCATGGATTTATTCTATTGGGTTTGGCTAAGGGTCCCATGAGATCTATCAGGTTTAGTATTATTCTCAAACAAACTCATTAATGCTAGATTCACCTCATTAATTTCTCAATTTTCTGTCTGTACCCCCATGGAGAGGCCTGGAAAAGAACTTAAGTAGGAATCAAAAATGGTATTTCAACCCATGTTGGAGATAGATATTTTTGTTTATGAAAAGAATGATTCTCTGAAATATCAATATCAACAAATAATTCTCCTTGCAACTCACCTTTATTTTCTTTTTGAGAAGATTTCTCAACCACATCATCTGACCATGAGAGAATTATTTAAAAAGATGATTGATTGTCCTTATACACCAGGGAGTCAAAATATGACTCATAAAATACCAAATATTGGCTCATATAAATATTTATGTGTCTAAGGATCCATGAGATGATAATATTTTGAGGGTATACTATAGCCCAAAAATATGCATTGGAGTGTCCCTATTTTTCAAATTTGATGGCAATTGATGTCAAAATTAAGGCACTTAGAGATTGAATCTAAAAACACTTGACTAATAGAAAATGTAGTTCTTAGAGTCTACTTTTCAAATATGTAATTTATTTCAATACCCACATGGTAGAAATTATTGTTTAGTAGGCATGTTTAAAAACTACTTTTTCAAAATGCATATTTCAGGACCACACCACACACGTGTACGACCACCATATTTTGACCTAAATAAATGATTTTTTGTGAATCCTTCTGGGGAAAGATACCTAAGACACCAAAGATTGATGATAATATTTTTCTTTTTTTTATTAAATATTTTATTTTTAATTAATTTTTAATTGACTATAAAATGTATTTTTGAAACCTCTGGTATATGACCATCATAATTTTATAAAAACTTCACATTTTTTCAAAATTATTATTTTTTATCTTCAAGGAAATTCTATGTAGATTGATGTCATATAAATTATTTTTTAAAAATGTAAAAATAGAAGAGTTATTAAAGTTTTAGTGAACCTTACAATTTTAAGTTTAGGTAGCCCTTTTGATTAATAAATATTGTACAAGTATTAAAATTGATCATATCACTATAAAATTTATATTTTTGAAATCTAGATAGTAAGATCTCTAATGGGTTTTCATTTCATCAAAAAATTTGATTAGGAAGACCCTCAAAAAATTATGGCAAGATAGAAATCTTGTATTCAAATGCCTTAGCTATTATTTTGCAGGTCCAAGCATAGGCTTGGTCCCAACAATCCTATCCCGAACCAAAATCCAATGCAAAGGGTGGTCTTGTAAATTCAAATTTTAAAAAATGGGCACATGTTTAAAAATGTGTACTTGTTTCTTAAATATAATAAATTGGAATGTAAAAATGTGTTTCTTAAATATAAAAAATTTAAAAAATCGGCACCTGTTTTGAAAAAAAATAGGCACCCATTTTTTGAATTTTGGATCGGGTGTCCAAGCCTAAGACAAGTGCCCATTTTTTTTCAAAACGAGTGCCCGTTTCTAGCGGCATTTTTCAAGTCCACAAGAATTCTACCAAATTGGGACCCAACTTCTTGCACTTACCCATGTAGTACAAAAAAATAATTGAAGATGAGAATTTAATTGTTTATAACCACCCCATACCTCTTTTTCTTTCTTAAATTTAGGATTTTAGTGGGAGCTCTATTGATTAGAAACATGACTCTCTGAACTAATTTTTCCCAAAATTGATCCTCAAACTCAAGTTTGTAGCAATCATACACAAATCCCTCTCCATGATAGATAGAATGCATTTCTCTACAATACTATTTTTCTGGTGTGTAGCAAGTAGTCAAGTGTTTTTTGATGCAATGAGATTTCAATAACTCCAACAACTCTTTAAAAGTGAATCCCCCTCAATCTGAGTGGAGGAGAAGAAGTAGCTTGCCAAAATATCATACTACTTGATAATAGACGTCCTAGAAATAGGTAAAAACCTCGCTCTTTCTCATAATACAAAAGATACCCAAGCCTCACAAGAGAAGTCATCCATGAACCACTAGAAATATTTACACCCTTGAAAAAAAGCATGTAATGGACTACACAAATTGGTATGTGTTAGGATTAGGGATTACCAAGAGGGAGGGGTGAATCAGTGCTGCAAATATCTTAAACTTATTAAATTGAGACTACAAATTAATACAAAAATAAAATGCAAGTAAACCAATCAAGATACACAACATGACCATCATAACACCATAATGTTTTGTTGACAAAAACCCGGTTAAGGGAAAACCCCTTAGTGGCGATGATACCCACAAATATTTTTAATAAGTGCTCTATTAAAGGCATGAGTACAAAGAGGGGAATGCACTTGCATTTAGGCTTACAACCTAGAGCTCAATGCTCATTTACACAAAATAAAATATATCAAGACTTACAATCAATTTTATAATAAATAGGGACTTACAGTCCTATACAAAACTGAATGGTAGCATCAATAATGCCTATACAGTTCCAATAAAGCACTACACTTAATCTTTTCTTTCTATGTTCACATAACTATCTTCTACTATATTTCATCACCATATGTCTTGCTTCACAATCAAAACTTGATCTTAAATATAAGATCATAAACTCAAAACTCAAACTATATGAGCCCAAATAGGAGTAATGAAACGTGTAGAAGTCCTCACCAAAAAAAGATCAAAACACAAGAATAGATATTGCTAACCAAATCAATTATCCTCTAATGAGGGTTCTATATTAAAATATCACCAAAATTCTAGTGAAAATTGATTCACCAAGTGTACCAACTTGATTTCTCCTAACAGTCATGTTCTTCCCAAAAAGTATGTCAACCTGATATTCTTCAGTGAATATCTCATGCATCTAATTGTTACAAGTGTGGTTGTCATTGCACCAAAAGATCAACCTATCAATTCCCGATACAACCACTAGACTTATAGAATCCACATGATCGGGTTAGTTCCTTTTCATGAATCCCAAGGGGAGCATAAACCATTTTTCCAACAATCTCCCCCTTAGCATTACCCAGGGATTCAAACCTGTGACCAAGCTCTGATACCACTTGTTACAAGTGTGGTTATCATTTCACCAAAAGATCAACCTCTCAATGCCTGATACAACCACTAGACTTATAGAATCCACAAGAGGTATTTAGTCCCTTGCCATGAATCCCGATGGGAGCGCCAACCATTTTTCCAATACTGATAAATTTAGAATCTGTGATGATCAGTTTGGACATAATAGTATGTATACATTCATGTTCTAAAATTTCATTCTCTAACTTTCCAAAACCTCTCTGAACCATACTAATATGTCTGACTTGTCTCTACCCTTCTTTCGGTACTTATAAAAATATAAGCATCAAATCCTTCAATAAACTATCTTGCATGTAACATGGTAAAGGGTAATGATAGTGGTTTCCTATAATGAAAACATACCATGCATCATAGAGTGACTCTTTTTAATAATCTCTCCCTTCGGGATTTATGGAAACACTTAGTGAAAAATGGCTAAGTATCCATCCCAAAATTGCCAAGTCCAAAAATCCTCAAAAACTCAACTTAGAAACTGAACTCCCCTAAGATTATACATTTTTACACAATTATTCTCCCCCTTTGACATCAATGGAAAAGATGGGGAAAAAAAGAAAAACATTTCTACCAAAATGCTATATTGTCTACATAAGTAAATACAAGTTGTAAGTGCTTACTTACAAAAGTTTGAATACATCTAAGAAACTGTCCTTCAAGGTTATCCAATCTGCACTCAATCATTTTCTCAACCTATCCACAATTTTAATCTTCCCACAAATCAAATAAGATGATTCCCCAGCATGTATAATGTTTGACGGGAAGGGTTCCCTTTTTTCTCCTTCTACAACTTCTAAGATTCTCTGCAGAATGTCCAACTTTGGAATGATTAGATTCCTCCGGTCAGAGAATCTCCCAAGCATTCTCTTCCTCTCAACTTCCAAGACCCTAATCTTCTCATTTATTTTGACAACTTCCTTCATATGACTAGATGAAAAATCCTTTGATGAATCAAAGGCTTTTTCTTTATCTTCCAATAATTTCTCATTATCCTCCAAGATTTTATCAATGTTAAAGACATGACTCAAAGGATTTATACATAGTTGTAAAACAGCACTTCCTTTCTTAATTTCTCTTTTAGTCTCATTTATTTTACCATCTAAAGATTTCTTTCCTTGACTGATCAATGAGTATTTATGATGAAATCTTTTATTTAGAAAATCCTTATGAACTTTTTCCTCTGTCGCCTTCTCTAAAGATTCAAAATATGCATCAAAATTATTTAACAAATCTTCTAATTGATTGGATATAGTATTTCCTTGACTGATCTACGCATGTGGTAAAGTTCTTGAAAGTACATCAACTGTCCTAGATAGCAGTTTACTTTCCTTCTCCTTCTTGTTTCTCATCATCATCCAATCCATCAAGAGTAACCACCACACCACTAATATAAACATCAAGTTCCTTAAATGTAGAATTCAATTTCTCATTAATGAATATTTTATCATGCATAATTTCTATTAGCATCTTACTAATAATGTCATTAGTTTCTACAATAATTTCTTCTATCTTTCCATCCATTAACATGTTAACTCTTTTCTTTGTTAAAAGCCTCTTCTTTTCTTCTTCAAGTAAGTATTTTCTTTCATTATTATTTATTACCGAGCACATCTTAGATATTAATCTCTCCCTTATCATTTTATCTTCCTCTAGAGCTACCAATCTTCTCTCTTCCAATTTTGCACATAAATGATTAGGTATTTGATCTTTTATTTCAACCACTTCTCTACTAAATTTGTTCAAATACATAATTAAACCTTGTTATAATATTTTTCTCTAAACTTCATTAAATACTTGATAGTACCTCTATAATTCAGTCAAAATAGCATACTTAACAACTTAGTTCAAGATTATATCGACAACATTATTACCTTTCCTTACACTCATAGGCATCTCCTTTATAATTCTTGATGGAGTAGCACCGTCAGTCCTTACCCTCTTCTTTGACTGATCAGATTCAGTGGCAGGATCATCATTGTCTATCTTCCCTCTCTTCCTTTTAGGACTGGTACCCTTTTTCTCTAGTCTCCTCAACACAGGTTCAAACTTTGATTTCTTAGATTCGATCCTTGAATCATTTATTGCAAGTGTTGTCTTCTTCTCAGGAGCCTTACTTGGACTCCTAGTAGTTCTATGAATAGAAGGCATAGGAATAGATGGAGGAGGAGTAGCCTCCTTCTCAACATCAATCGGTTTAGCTTGTGCCTCTATATTCCTCCAAATTTATGCAATCTCCTCTTTAGTAATTCCAACTCTTTATGTTGCATCATTGAAACAATCTTCTTAATCTTCTTGTTCCTTTCTTTCTTTTTTAACTATAAATAATCCTCTCAATACTTTTCGGTGTAGGTATCGAACCTTTTTGTATTTAGATCAACAGGGCTTTTGTAAATCTCTTCCACATACTTCACAACCAACTCTAGTACAAATTTATAGCCCATTAGTTGAATCAAGATTTGTCTAGGCACAAATGCCTCCATGAAATATTGATCAATATCAACCATGAAACATACTGAATCTACATATTTCTCCATTATCCTCTTCACAATTATCTCTCTTTTCTACATTTTCTTTGAAAAATTTTTAAGTGTCCTGAGATTAAAGCATCAAAATCATATTTCTTCTAACTCTGGAACATATTATAAATCTATAATGCCATAGGAATGTCTTTCTTCCAAGCTACATTCGTTATTCCCTAAAACAAATTCATCAAATAGAAAAACATATGCACGATCAAGGATTCATACTTAAATATTTGTGACTTTTTTTTTCTCTAGGTTTTCTAGTAGTTTCTTCCTCATGATTTTGTAGATGTCAACATGTACATCCTCCATCAACATATGATAACTAATATGTATGATAGTTCTAGAAATGGAATTCATTCTACTGTTGTGATAAAATTTGTAGCCTAGTAACATAGAAGAAAACTTTACATTTAGTTGTATAATGTTATTTACCATCATAGCTCTTCTATCCCATCATGATTTTGTCAAATTTTCCACAAACTTCTTGTTAGCCAACTTTAGCGCTAGTACTTCTCCAATAGCATTGAATCGGGTTACCTTACGAATAAATTCTTTAGTGATATTCACCGGTTGATCACCCAACCAAAAGAATTGATCATGAATCCTCTCGAAACTATCTTTATATATTCTTAGTCATTAAAAGTGACTGTATCTTTGTAGTGCGCTATGTTAATCTAATTAACCTTCTAAAACTCATCCTTTAATACACCATTTGAACACAAAGACTTATACTGATCAAATATTTCATAATCACCAAGTTCTACCAACTTGTAATGTATATACGCATGCACATCCTCAATGCATAACAATCTATTAGGAACATGATAAAATGCACCTTTGGGATCATCCTCCATAGATTTATATGAATTAAATTTGAATTCATAATGTAGCTTCTCAATAACATTAACAATCTGTAGAGTATCCATGACTATGCTGATGCAATTGAAAAGATTTTGCTAAGTTAAATATGTTTTACTTCAAACTAGGGTTACTCATGAAATTTGGTAGGTAGTTCTAATGTTTCTCAATCTCTTTCAACTTAGGTTCACACTTGATCTCAAGATAGAAAAGTGTCAAATGAGGTCTCCAATTGGATTTAAATTGAGTGATTCAATCTTATTTTCTCTATAAATGACATTCATACCCTAACTCTCTAAAAAGCTATTGTACCTAGTGAAATGTAAATCTTCTTGCGATCCTCCAAATGATCATGAAATATTCTATGGTTCCAAACACAAGCTCCAAAAATTGATCTCTAACTACATCTCCAATCATAGTAAAAACTTCCTTGATTCTCAGGGTGACATAATATTTTCTGATAAAACTCCCCTTTAGGTCCTATGACCTAATTTGCTAATGAAGAGAGATCCATACCAAAAGCTGGTGAGATCTTTCTAGATGCATCAATCTTTTCCTTTTTTTGTCCATTTCATTTCTTCATTTGCATCAATTGCATTGCCTTTTTTGTTATTTCTTGCACTATTCTTTTCTACCTAACCGTTCATTCTTATTTCATCATTATTATATATGCAATTCTTAGCTATATGTCCATAAGTATTGCATTTGTAATGTATGACATTCTGATTCATATACCTCTAATATGTTTGACTAGTCCTCAATCTTCAATTTCTTGTAATATGACCAAATTTGTTGCATTTGTAGCATGTAGGGTTGTCTCCACTAGAATTAGACCTGGATTTGCATTCTTTAGATCTGTGTCCATATTTCCATAATGTGAAGCAATATCTGAAAAAAGGTGTAGTAGTTGAATTTCTTTGGCATTCCTTTTCCCGATGTCCAAACCTATTTCATGTACAACACTTATCGTTGAATCTATGTAAAGGTGTCTCCTTAGTTTTCTCAGACTGATCTACCTTTTCTTCAGCATTTTTAGAACATTCTCATTGTTCATTCACTAAGCCATGCTTACCTCCATGTTTTATTTGACTTGCAATCTTTTCATCAAGCTTCACTGAGCTAGACCTGAGTTTTTCTTGAATTTCTCTGGCATTGGCTAGATTTCTTCTCAATATCTCATTAACTCTTTCTAGTTCTTTCTCATTGTGTTTAGATTCTTCAAGAAAGACTTTCAATTGTCCAACTTCACTATTCAGATTGTAGCATTCTTCAGTTTTAGCCTTTAAGGATTCTTCAAGAGTCTTTGTGGCTTCAATTTCTTTAAATATCTTGATCGCCATAGATTTCATTTCATGTTTTAAATTATTTCTCTCTTTTACAATCTTCTCATATTATTTAGGTTAATCATTTTTAGGTATACAGTTAATGCCTTTTTCTAATAGATGATCTACAATCCCTTTTATCCTATCTTTGGATTGCCTCAATTCTCTTTTAGACCAAGAATGTGAGCATTGTCAATGGATCCATTGGCTTCTTTCAATTTTTCTTCCAGACCAAGAATGCGACCATTATATTTTTATAGGTTATCAAGTGAATTCAAAATTTAAATCTGAATACTACTAGGAGCTTCCATCTAGATCTTCCTCAAGTTGTTAAACTTCTTCCAAGGAACTAGGATCTGATAAAAATTGTTAGGATTAGGGAGCACTGAGAGGGGGAGTGAATTGGAGCTAAATTATTTATAAACTTCTTAAATTGAGACGACAACTTAATATAGAAAGTAAATGCAACTAAACCAATCAAGATACGCAACATGAACATCATAACACCATAATTTGTTATCAAATAAAATCCAGTTAAGGGAAAAACCCTAGTGGGAATGATACCCACAAATATCTCACTACTGCAATAATAAGTTCCTGGTTAAAGGCATAAGGATAATGAGGGTAATGCAATTGCATTTATACTTATATCTTAGAGCTCACTTCTCATTTACACAAACCAAAATACATTAAGTCTTACAGCCAATTTCATAATAAAAATAAACTTATATTCCTATATCAAATTGTCTAGTGGCATCAACAATGGCTATACAATTCCAATAAAGCATTGCACATATTATCCACTTACTATGTTTGCATCACTATCTTCTATTATATATCATCACCATATCTCTTTCTTTGCAATCAAAACTTGATCTTAAATATAAGATCGTCAACTCAAAACTCATACTCTGTCAGCCAAAATATGAGTACTAAAACAGGTAGAAGTCTTCGGCAAAGCAAGATCAAAACAAAAGATAAAATCTTGCTAACAAAATAAATTATCCTATGATGTCATGTCTATCATAAACAATCACCTAACCAAGTGTACCAACTTTATTTATCCAAATTGTCATGTTCTTTCCAAAAAATTTGTCAACTCGATATTCCTTAGTAAATATCTCATGCATCTGATAACTTCAGAATATGTTATGATCGGTTTGGACATAATAGTATGTCTACATTTATGTCCTGCAATCACATTCTCTAACTTTCTAAAACTTGTCTGAACCATACTAATTTTTCCAAATGGTCTCTATCGTGCTTCTATTACTTAGAAAAATACAAGCATCGAATCCTCTTGTAAACTATCTTTTATATAACATGGTCAAGAGTAATGATAGTACTTTTCATGAATTAAAACATACCATACATCATAGAGTGACTCTTTCCAATAGTATGTACAGCTACAAGATTCTCTAGGTAATGGTAGGTACTAGACTTGAAAGGATCTTGAGGGTGTTTTCCTACAATATAGTCGAAACATATAGAAAAAGAAGAAGAAATATGAGGAATACCTCTTACCATCTCTTGGTAACTTAGATTATGCAAATATTGGGACAAGAGATGTCCATATTTTTAACTCCAAAGAGAATGAGATTATATAGTATCAACACAAAGAGAAACTCTAGAGGATGAAGAAGTATCAAGAGAAAATAGACGACCCTTCTCAAAATTGCAAGAAATAATCATGCCATCTCAAGAGATTAGATATGATTTGACACCATAATTAACCTAAAATTGAATGTTAATTTTATTATTCAAAAGATAACTAGCAAACAAAAGGTTGGTATTCAAACTTGGAAACTAGTGTATTTTGGTGAGAGAAAATATTCTTGTTCTTAGAGGAATGGTGATAATGACAATTCCTTTTTCTACACATTCATTATCATAATTAATTTAAATGAGATCACTACTACATTTTGTAGTTAGAGTATCAAACAACTTCTTGTTTCTAGTCATATGTATGTTAGTGATAGAGTCAATCAACCAAACATCTCATAAGGGTTGAGAGGTTTTGAAAACAAGAAATAAGTTATGATGGACACAAAAATTTATAGTATCTAGTGTATTTTTATCAAAAAAAATCAAATGTCTCATCTTGTCATTTTGTAGCATTTCTTCTCTATCATTGTCAATGAGGATGATATCTCGATTGTCCATAATGACTCTGACTAGATGAACCTTTCTTATTAAAATGTCCTTGTCTAAGGCAATTATACTGACCATGATCAGTATCAAGTGTGTTCTTATTGAGAGATGAATTAAATTTATTATTGTGGTCCAAACTGATTCCCCTCTCCTCTCTATCTTGTTGTGAGTTCAATAGGTGATACATAAAAACTTTAAATTGAAATATATATATTCTCTCACATACACATTTTATGTTTATCAAAAACATCTTGTACATATATAAAATCATATTTTTACATATTCTCCTTAATGGTGACTCATTTAGTTATCATGTAATATCAATATTATCAATTTCTTATAAATAAACCTATCATTACCCTAATTAGAAGGGTTGAATGAATGAGATTATTGTATTGTAATATTGCAAATATGAAATATATGTTCTTCAACATATATTAAATTATTTGAATAACTAGTAACTTTGGTTGGAAATTATTCTTTTACAGTTTAGTATTGCCATCAATGCCAAAGAGGGAGATTGTTGGAAAGATTGCTACAATGCAGACAATTTTTATTTTTTCATTGTTCTCAAACCTTAACTGGTGAGACTATTGCTATATGTTTGAGTACCATATCTATTGATTGATGAATATTTGAAGAATAGGATAAAAAGAAGACCAAGGAAAAGGTTGAGTTATGAGTATACACCAGGGTACTTGATCATTTGGCACTTTGGCAAAGTGATATGTTGTTTATCTTTCATTGACAGTTCACTGGAAGGTTGATGCCGAGAAAAGAAAAGATGATGTCAAGCGCTAGTGAAATGTCGAGGGAGACATAGTTGATTTTATTGGGATATGTATTGTTAATTAAGATTGGTCAACAGTCATTTAATGCATGATAAACTGTTATTAGCGCATGGATTCAATGTTTAATTAATGATTGTATTAGAGAAGTAAATAAAATTTAATGATGGAAAGATCCGTTGGATCTGACCTAACCTAAGATCTACAATCTTGATTAAGCGGCAATAGATCTATCTAACCTAGATGAAGAGGTATCATATAACCTACAAAGGTTATTGTCATAGTATCCAAATAAGGAGAAGTTGTATGCAAGAGTATTGCATGGTTAATTGACTGATTGGCAAGACCTAGCAAAGAAGGTTGAGCAGAGAAGAAGAGAGAGATTGTTTGATGGATTTCCAAGAAGATCTAAACTTTGAGATAAAAATGGAGGCCACTCAATGAATTAGCATTAGAGATGAAATTGGATTAGGATTTGCAAAGTAAGTTGTATGTATCAGATCACACATGCTAATTACTTTATAACCATTGTATCAGTTCAAATCCTTTAACTAAGTTGACCTAAGAGTCATTGTATAAATCCTTTGAATAAGGTGACATTCAGATTGGAATGTTCTAAGTCCTCTAACAAGGCCACTCCTGACAGGGTGATTGAATCCTTTGACCAGGTCACATTTGACAGTGTGTTTTGTAAACTTTAACAAGGTTGGCTCCTAACATAGCTCACTTAAGAAGAGTGAAATTTTGGTAGCATGTTACTAGTGGTTTTTACCATATCGGGTTTCCACGTTAAATCATGGTGTCAAAATGTGTGAATGTTTATGTTGTGTTTTACTATTAAGTTTATGTAAGCTTATTTCATTAGGACATTAAACTACACACTTTTGTTGTTTATTGCTGCTGAGCAGATCTGAGTTGTTGAAGTGGTATAAAGTTTTATATGGGCACATCTAGACCTAAGGATAACTAATTCACCCCCCCTCTCAATTATTCTAAATTCATTCTAACAATTTGTATCAGATATTTGTTCTCTTGAAATAGTTTCAAGGTACTTGGAGCTAAAGATCAAGATGTATAAAAGAGATGGACCGAATATTAACAAGGACAACTTTCCTGCATGGAAAAGTTTGATGAACTCACTTGGCTGGTATTGGTGATTCTGCTAAATGACATGTTGAACTAGAATATGTAGCCTCTACTAGAGTTATGAATGTTGCACAATTAAGAGAAAAGCATGAACATAATCAAGCAATGTGGGAACTTGCATCATCCTTGAACTATCATGAATTTGAGGACATCAAGGACTGTACAAGGACAAAGAAGATGTGGGATGCCCTTCAAACCATCTATGGAGGTGATACAAATGTACTTAGAGCCAAATCTAAAAGCTTGAGAGGTAAGTTTGATGATTTAAAAATGCAAGAAGGAGAAAATATAGTGCAATATTATGATAGGATAAAGGAAGTTGTAAATGCTATTAGAGGAGATAAGGAAACCATTGATGATGACACTATCATGAGAAAGGTACTAAGAACACTTATTCCTATTTATTCTATTAGAGTATCTATAATTCAAGAACTGAGATGTACTCCTAACAACAATTTCACTCAGGAAAGTTTGGTAGGCAGACTTACTGCATTTGAGATGTCCAATTTTTATAACTATACTCCACAAACTATTGAATCCGCATTCAAGTCATAGATGGTCATCAACAAATCAAGGAAAGAAAACAAATGTGTGAGTAGTGATAGTGACACTTCAGATGATGACCTAGAAGAGCTTGAGGCACTTATGGCAAGGAGACTAGCTAGAGGAAAAGGAAAATTCAGAGGTAAACTTCCTATTATTTGTTTTTCTTGTAACAAAGTTGGTCATATTGCTACTAGATGTCCTGATA
>MU224589.1:544243-579351 GCA_018584345.1 Thuja plicata | reverse complement strand
TTTGTGGACCTATTGGTGAGAAAAGTTACTATGGAGACAAATATTTTATTCTATTTGTAGATGACTACTCTAGGATGATGACTGTTATGTTTCTTAAAGAAAAATCTGATGCATTTTAGTTATTTAAGTGGTACTTGGAAAAATTGAAAAGGAAACAGGTAAGAGTCTGAAATGTATAAGATCTGACAGAGGAGGTGAGTTCATTTCTAATAAGTTTAACAGGTTTTGCAATGACCAAGGGATAAAAAGACAAATGTCTACACCTAGGACACCATCACAGAATGGTATATCTAAAAGAAGAAATTGATCTATCATGGATTGTGCTAGAACATTAATGATGGAGAAAAATGTTTCACAAAACTATTGGAGAGAAGCTATAAGTACAATAATTTATACCTTGAATAGAGTACAAATCAAGAAAGGTACAAATGCTACACCTTATGAACTATGGTATGGATATGCACCTACTGTAAGTTATTTTAAAGTCTTTGGGAGTAGATGTTTTATACTAAAGGATAATAGAAATGGTAAACTTGATGCTAAAGGAGAAGAAGGCATATTTCATGGATATTCTACTGAGTAAAGCATACAAGTGTTTGCATTCTAACACTAACAAAATTGTGGAAAGTGAAAATGTTAGAATTGATGAATATGCAGAGAGAAATGAAGCTGAAAGCATGAATGAGCCTAAAAGTTATAGATCATTCACTTATCCTAAAGAGGAGGATTCTAACGAAAATGAAAATGAAGTTGCCGAGCAACACTCTGCACCTGCCAAGACACAGAATGAAATTGTCAGGCAATAGGAGGTGACTGTCAAGCTATTTGATGGAGATGCTGAGTCACAGTTTCAACCTGAACTGAACATGAATGATCAAACTGAAGCTGAGAAAGAGCCTACTTTGGAAAAATACATGAGGAGGCACCATAAACTTGATTAAATCATAGGAGAAAAGGATTCTACAGTTATGACAAGAAGCAAATTAAGAAAGGATACATGTTTTCTATGTGAATTTTAGCCTAAGACAGTAAAATATGCTTTAGACAATGAAGACTTGATTCAATCCATGAATGAAGAGATAGACCAGATTGAAAAGAACAAGACATGGACACTGTTACCAAGGCATAACAAAAAAAATATAATTGGTACTAAGTGGGTATTCAAAAACAAGTTGAATGAACATGGAGAGGTAACAAGGAATAAAGAAATACTGGTATGCAAAGGTTATACACAAGAGGAAGGAATTGGCTATGGAGAGACATTCACCCCAGTTACAAGATTGGAAGGTGTAAGAAATCTACTTGCATATACAGCCTACAAAGGATTTAAAGTTTATCAAATGGATGAGAATTTAGTATTTCAAAATGGGATATTAGAAGAGGAAGTATATATTGAACAAGTTGATGGATTTGTTGACCAAGGCAAGAGGAACATGATTTTCAAACTACACAAGGCATTATATGGACTGAAACAAGCACCAAGAGAATGGTATGAAAAATTGCACAATTATCTGATAAAGATTAGATTTGCAAGAACTAATGACAACAATAATCTGTATTTGAAAATAGAGCAAGGTAAGGGAATTTTATTGGCATAAATTTTTGTTGATGACATCCTATTCAGTGGACAAGATATGATATAAAAAGCATATGCAAAAGAGATGCAAACTGAATTTGAAATGTCTATGTTGGGTGAGATAAAATTCTTTGTTGGTTTACAAATATATCAAATGAAGAATGGTATCTATATCACTCAATCAAAATATGTCAAGGAGATACTGAAAACTTTTTCTATGGATGATTCAAAACCAGTGAGTACACCCATGCTACTAGACATAAGTTGATAAAGAATGGTGATACAAAAGAGGTAAATCAAACACTATAGAGATCAATGATTGGTAAGCTGCAATATGTTGTATACAGTAGACCTGATATTGCATTAGCAGTTGGAATTGTTGCTAGATTTTTTTGCTAATCCAAAAGAGACACATATAATGGCAGTGAAAAGAATTCTGCGATATTTGAAACGTACAAAATATTATGGCCTATAATACAAAAGGAATGACAAGTTTGAACTCAGAGTCTATACTGATTCTTACTGGGTTAGAAATGTGGATGATAGAAAAAGAACCACAAGAGGAGCATTTCTTTTGGGAAAAATATTAGTTTCTTGGACAAGAAAGAAACATAATTGCACCTCACAATCTACAGCTGAAGCCGAGTATGTGGTAGCAGCAGTTAATTGTTCAAACATTGTGTGGTTGAAGATACTACTGAAAGGTATGAAGGAGGAGATCACAGAACCAGTTGTCATATATTGTGATAACAAGAGTTCCATTAATATTTCTAATAATCTTGTAATTTACTCTAAGACAAAGCATATAGCTATCAAGTATCATTACTTGAGGGAGCTAGTTCAAGACAAGGAAGTGAGATTGGAATATGTACATACTAAGGAATAGTTGGCAGACATATTTACAAAAGCATTACCCAAGGATGCTCATGAGTATCTAAGAGGTAAATTGGGGGTGATTCCCCTAGCAAAGGGTAACTAGTTCTGAATGGTACTATTGCATCAAATGTTTTAATTAGAACACTTGACACATTGATGCATAGTGAGTCACATTTTTAGGATGTTGCCTAAAAACTATGAAGTGGAAGACAAGAATAGAAAGCAAGATCAGTCATAAACAAAGATGATAGGAATGAAATGATACAAAGATTAGAACAAGATGAATCTACATAATAAAGATGTCAACATCTTTGGCATTGTTGTCAAAGAGGAAGATTATTGCTAAAACAAATTATTGATAAAAATAATAGATATGAGGGAGATATTACTGAAAGAGTGAGCTGAACAAGCAACAAAAAACATTTTAGTGTGATTATAGACACAGAGGGAGTCAGAATGAAGCTAAAGACATTAATGAATATTTTTTCATATCAAGGAACCCACACACTTTTTGGATTGTATGGTAACTTTGGTTGGAAATTATTGTTTTATAGTTTAGCCATCAATGCCAAAGAGGGAGATTGTTGGAAAGATTGATACAATGTAGATAATTGTTATTTTGTCATTGATGTCAAACTTTAACTGGTGTGACAATTGCTATATGTTTGAGTACCATATCTATTAATTGATGAAGATTTGAAGAATAGGATAACAAGAAGACCAAGGAAAAGGTTGAGTTATGAGTATACACCAGGGTACTTGATCATTTCACACTTTGGAAAAGTGATATGTATTTATCTTTCATTGACAGTTCACTCGAAGGTGGATGCCAAGCAAATAAAAGATGATGTCGAGTGCTAGTGAAATGTAGAGGGAGACAGAGAAAGCTGAGCAGCAGTATTTTAGTAATTGATGAGATTTGAGATCTCTAGCCGACATCGTTGATTTTATTGGGATATGTATTGTTAATTAAGATTGGTCCACACTCATTTAATGCATGAGAAACTATTATTAGCACATGGATTCAATGTTTAATTAATGATTGTATTGGAGAAGTAAATAAAATGTAATGATGGAAAGATCCGTTGGATCTAACCTAACCTAAGATCTATGATCTTGATTAAATGGCAAAATATCTATCTGACCTAGATGAAGAGGTATAATATAACCTACAGAGTTTATTGTCATAGTATCCAAATAAGGAGAAGTTTTATGAAAAAGTATTGCATGGTTAATTAACTAATTGGCAAGACCTAGCAAAGATGTCTGAGCAGAGAAGCAGAGAGAGATTGCTTGACAGATTTCCAAGCAGATCTGAACTTTGAGATGAAAATGGAGGCCACTAAGTGAATTAGCATTAGAGCTGAAATTAGATCTAGATTTGCAAAGTAAGTTGTGTGTATTAGATCATACCTGCTGATTACTCTCTAACCATTGTATCAGTTCAAATCCTTTAACCAGGTTGACCTAACAGTCATTGTATAAATCCTTTGAACAAGGTGACATTCAGATTTGAATTTTCTAAGTCCTCTAACAAGGCCACTCTTGACAGGGTGATTAAATCCTTTAACCAAGTCACATTTGACAGTGCGTTTTGTAACCTTTAATAGGGTTGGCTCCTAACAGAGCTCACTTCAGAAGAGTGAAATTTTTTTAGCATGTTACCGGTGGTTTTTCCCATATTGGGTTTCCACGTTAAATCATGGTGTCAAAATGTGTGAATTTTTATGTTGTGTTTTACTGTTAAGTTTTTGTAAGCTTATTCCATTAGTATAATAAACTGCACACTTTTGTTGTTTATTGCTGCCGAAAAGATCTCAGATGTTGAAGTGGTATAAAGTTTTATATGGGCACATCTGGACCTGAAGATAACTGACTCACCCCCCTCTCAGTTATTCTAAATTCATTCTAATAGTAATAGTCATAGTAGCATACTTATTTTTACCTAGATTTAAAGGCCCACTTTCATCTCCATGGCATATTCTAAAATCAAAATCTTTTAGTGTAATAAGTGCATTACTTAAATGTATTACATATGATAATGAGAAGGGTATCTATAAGAACTAATCAAGTATATTCTAATCATATGACAACTAGGTGAGTTTGGAGGGAGTCACTATGAAGGAGAGAAAATTAAATAGGAGAAGTATTAAATATAGAATATTCTCTCGTGAATGAAACATATTTGGATGAGAGAAAATGTCGCACTCATAATGTGACATATGTTCAAGTCAATAACTAAGGGAGATTATCCTACTTATAATTCACCTAGGATAATAAAATAGACATGTAAAATATTATGTACTGTAATGCTTATCTATGAGAAACACCTTGGTAGGTAATAGTGGTGGTGGTGGTGTTGGTGGGTCCTAGAAATGAGGTCATGTAAATTACATATATATAATGAGGTTCCGTAAAACAATAATAGAAAGCTTGTAGGAAAATATTTCATTTCAAAGAGAAAATTGTTGTATGCATAAATATATGGAGAAAATAGAGAACTAACTAGAACCCATAATATTTACTTTGGATATTATTTAAATATAAACATGATTACACAAAGAGAAGAGAGGTTGTATTCATATATCAATTTGTAAAAAATCTTGAACCGAGTATCTCATGAAAAAACATTGCAATTTCACTTTTCAAGAGGGAGCCCCCATGTTTCACATCTTATTAATCACTATTTCAAATTGTAAAATAAATAGAAGAAATAGAAATATTTTTTTAAAAAATATTACACATTTTGATGTTGGTACAAATATGTAAAGATAATTAAATAGGAGTCACATGAATACTTATAAAAATGACGTAAGAAATAATTTGAAGTATGAGAAATAATATGAAGATGGAGTCTTAACACAATCATTGAAGAAAAGAATATATAAACCAATGGTTTGTTTGAAATTTAAAATGTCAAAGTCTATTTATAAAGTAGGATATCTATAGTGGCAATATGTCCTAGTGAGACGAATTTCAAAAATGCATATATGATTCTATAAAAAAAATTGCAATCCTCAATAAATTGAATTTCAACTTTATGGAAGTAAAAGAAGAAAAATCCTCAAATGTGTTGGCTCCGAAATCAATAGATTGTAATTGCCTTAAGAGTATGTCAAGCTTTATATTTGGGTATTAAAAATGATTTGGCCAACTAATAGAATGAACCGATGTGGTTGATTTTCTCTACTCTTTTGGTTATGCTAGACCAAGCAAGGTATACCTTATCACTAGCTATCTCTTTGAGCTTGATGATACTTTATAGAAAGATACACTTTGTACTTTTAGAATTTTTCTTCTAGCTGATCCAAATTGGCATATAGACTTGAATCAATTTGATCTCTATCTCTATTCCTACTCCTACTTCTACTTTCAACTGATTTAATGTAAGTTTAAATTTTTAGTGCCTTATCTTCCCTAGGGTAACAAAGTCAATCTTTACTGAAGTCCTAATGTATTATTCTGTAAGATAATTTTTAAACCAGCCACTTGGGCACTTATTTCTACTATTCAATTCTTTAAACAAGATTAAATGACCCTTGCTATTATATCTTATCTAGTTGACTTTAATTTTTTCTTGAGAGGGCTTATTAATTAAGTTATATAAAGAAATATTATGTTTATTCAAATGATTTAAGACACCCTTGATATCTAAATTAGAATAACATGAAACAACTTATCATGCAAGAACATAAATAGACCTTCATTTCTTGAACTAAAATCACAAAACAACTGAGCTCATAAGAAAATGATCTACTACCACCAAAGTCCAGATAAAGTATTTGTGTTATGTATTCTATTGTGTCTTTTCAACATTACATATCTAGTTTAAATATAGAAAAATTTGAAGAGGTCATGCCTCTTCACAATATCTTTTGAATTTAACACTGCTTAACAAAACTAAAAGCATAAAAACTAACATATAATAAACCCTATTTAGCCATATCT
The DNA here is from genome assembly GCA_018584345.1 of Thuja plicata. NCBI lineage: Eukaryota > Viridiplantae > Streptophyta > Pinopsida > Cupressales > Cupressaceae > Thuja > Thuja plicata. The sequence goes on along the minus strand of MU224589.1, from coordinate 572,951 downwards.
ACAACTATGTGACATGATAAATGTTCTCTTGTGTTGAATACTTGTTAGAATAATCAATGATATTCCTCATAGAGAATTAAATGTTTAAATTTTTCTCCAGGTTAATATGAGTTTTAACCCTTACAATATCTTCATCATTTACTTCTTCAAAGTCTTTTGAAAGTGTTGACCCGCACTCTGTAACCCACTCATCCTAGTTCTTTATATCTCCCACATCATTGAAAAGAGAAGGAAATCTTTCACTGGCCACTTATCGCTAACTTGAGAACACTATAAAGATCATTTTTGCTTTTTCCTCTTTTCTTGGGCATATATGATAGCTTTTTCATTTGGTGGCTCCTTTCTCTGTAATTTGTGCATATTTCCTTGTATCCTATTATCAAACCATTGGTGTTCTTGGATGGCATTGAAATTATTCATGTGACCCACCCATAATTTTTGTACCCAATTCATCATTACAACAAAACTTCTCTGGATTATTTCAAAAATTGTCTCAAATTTAAATCCCTTTTTAATTGTGTATTCAATTTTTGGTTTTCTATTCTATCTTTTCACTCTTTCTCTTCCATTGGGCTAGATCTCCTTGTACTTCTAAGAGGGTAGGATCTAATAGGTATGAAAATTCTTTGGGGGCTTCTTTAGATGTTTCTCTTAAGGATGTGTTTTCAAGAAGTAACCTCTCACTTTTAAGTTTGTACATATCTCTTTCCTTTACTATTTGTTGTACCTGATCCTTATTGAGCTTGGATACATTTATATTAAGATCTATAATGGCTATGTTGTCAGCCTCCCGTACTTTTAGTATCATCATATGGCCAAATTCTTTTTTTGTATCAATGATTTTTGGATTTTATTTGGGTGGATAAAATTCTCACATTAACATTTATCTCTCATTAAGATTATATATTGATCCAGTTTATATCTCATTAACTCCTTCTAGGCTTAACCTATGATGTCTATCTCCACTGTGTATGAAACTGTAAAAAAACTAAAGAAACACTTAGGTCCCACCCTAGAAAGACCATGGAACCTACATCTTGTAACAATTATCCTCCCCTTTTTAGGGTCATATTATTTAGTTCATCATCCACCTCTTATTTAAGTTTGCTCAATAATTGATCTTCATTTGTAGGTGCAACATTCACAACTGATTCTCTCAAATTTTTTCCTTTGTGCTTACATAAAAAGGATTTAAGTTCAGAAGATTTGATGAACTGGTCTTCAGAGATGAACGTACTACAAGATAATTTCCTTGCATAATCCTTGGCAGTAACTGATGATTCATCTATTTATCTTTATATCTATTGATGGAAGCATGATATTTCTAAAAAAATTCTTTCATATTTGGTCAAATTGGCCATTACAAACATTCCTCTCAACATGTGTATCATCTTCATTAGATTATTCTTCACTATTAAAGGATAACAACTAAGCTTCATGCATTTATTTGATTTTTGTTTCACCTCCCTATTGTATTCATCTATTGCCCAAGGAACCCATTATTCATTTATATTTATTATGATATCATCATGGGTAAATGTTACGTTGGTATACCCACTCAAATTTGACACCATCCTGAAACCACTGATAAAACCTTCTAGATCAAAACCTTTTCTTGGTGCCCTCTTCCTCATACCGTATTGTGTCATTTTATCGAGGATAAGATTGTATCCCTCAATAGAAACTATAGAAAAATATCCAAAAATTAGAGTATCAAGCATGAGGGTCTTCTTTCCATATGAAGTTAGATTCATCACACTAGGGTATTCCAATTGCCTTATACGTTCTTAGTAATCTACCCTATTTGGTATTGTCTTTGAGAAAAAGAAATTTGTGTCCTCAAAATAATAAATTTTAATCATTGTATAGTATATAAATGAGTACCAATCTCCCAATTATAGTTTACCTTCCTCCTTTCATCATATTTGAGAGGTTTCAAAAACCTCTTAATCTCCGGGGATAGTCAGTAATACCTAGGATGATTGAAGAATTTGTATGTCTTAACAAAATACTCTTTAAAGAATACATAATTGTATTTTGCATATCTTCTATCTCAAATTGATATACATAATTGCACAGGCTTGGGTTGGTCTTAATCATCTATCTTTCAAATCCTAAGTTGTTTTGGCAACATATCAATTTCTTGACCAACATACAATATCATGTACATGAGGAGAGAGTAATTTTTGAAATATATCTTAGAAGGGTTACTCTGGATATCTCTTAACCCTGTATCAAGTTACTTATCTATATATGCAACATAGTCAAATGGTCGAGCATTATGACTTTGTACATCAGAAGCAACTACCTTTCAAACAATGGTCATGAACTCAGGAGCCTCTCTGCCTAATACATGGTCAAATGAATAGTACATATACTGAAAGTATCTCTCAAACAATTCAACATGGAAATGGGGTTCTTCATTGTCTCCAAATTTGGTCAAGTCATTTTCATCTATCATGGGCTTGTGTAGGCGCAGCTTGGACATCCTTTATAGGTGGTGCCCATCTTGTCATATTCATTATTGAACTCCACATAATTTATTGGGTGATAAAATTTTTCATCCAAATAAAATACTACTCAAATTAAATCTCTAGTAATTTGTATCCATGGTTCACTTTTAAGGTTACAAATTTCCTTGGTTGCTAGATTGTAATGTTTTTCCAAGAGTTGCATTAAGTTTATGCTTATAAAAATGTTCATTACCACTATTTTTCCTAAATTTAATTTTCGTGGAGAATACACTAGTTCATGTATATCCCTTCTTTTATAATGGAAAATGAATAAATCATAACCCATAACTAGTGTCCAAATATCTCCAAAGTCCTTTTATCTGCAATTTTTTAGCACTAGGCCTCAATTGAATAGTTCCTCTTTACCTAGGTCCTGAACCAAGAAACTAATCAAAAATTTCTTGGTGTAACTTCCTCTTCTTAGTATCCCATTCTACATCTTGTTGTAGTTCACTATGTTCTGCTCGGTTTCTTGGTGTCACATTTTTTTTTAAAATTTTGACCTTTGGTTTCTCCATTCTTTTATGTTATGTATAAGAACAAAATTAGAAACCATAACACACAATTATGCCCAAAATGACAAAGATTCTCAAATTAAAATAATACACTACTTACTTGGATGCAACTTTCAGAATGTCTTTACTAATCCCTAACCCAACTACTTCACCCTTGTTTCTCTGCAATTTTGATCACTTGATTAGGAATGAATTCATTTGATGTTCTTTATTTTAGTCGATCTATACATATAAATATTCCTTGTGCGACCATTAATGTCCACACACATCATAAATATTTGGAAATTTCAAATATCATGCTAATTTGACATGATTCATCGAAGAGGCAGGTGGGAACTCCGCTCAATGTGCTTTCATCAGTTTGGCACCATCTCTATTTGTAGGCCTATTTTTGAATGTTGAGAACCCTAGTATATCCCTGAACTATTTTAGATGCCTCTTGGACTATTCTCTTTCACAACTGGATCAACGATAGTAATCAATAGCCTAGTCAAAAACATGTGACCTTCCAAGGACATTTTCTTCCTACTTTAATTTTGAATATTTTGGAGAGACATATATGAAGTCTCTTCGATATTTTTTTGACCCGGACCTTTGAAAACATAAAATAATATCCTTCTGATATAATTTTTCTCTCTACAACCTATCTTCATCGCATTATAAGTATTTAATTGAATTATTAGTAGTTTCATGTTGCACCTCTCCTCCATTATCTTGTGTATAACAAAAAAATCATTTTTCATGAGAGGAAGTGATAAATATTCTCTTGGACTTTTCACTTACAATGATCTTTGGTAAGGCATGCATGAAGTCCTCAAAATTACAACCTAGCTTTCAACATTATCGATATGACATGAGAAATCATTGGGAGAAATAGATCTCATTCCAAAACTAGTACTCTCCTTGATGCATTTTGTCCATCATTTTATTCTTGTGCACTTTGGGATGACCTAATGGAACTCCTTTCAATGATATCACCATCCTTTATCGGTATGAATTAAATAGTTAGAGAGACCTTAGGAAGTCATCTTGATAGTAGAACTCTTTTATATGTAAATCATCTCCACTATCATTAATTTGTGTATCGGGGAAACCTATCACTTTTCTCTTTCATGTTGTCCTTCGTAGCCAAGACTTATACTATCAACAACTCTTGACAAAATTACTCTCAATGTCATATGTTACGCTGATGAGACTCCTTTTGTTAAACAAATAGTTTTACTTTATTCCTTCATTCTATCAATTAGACTTTTAATTTATCCCCCCAAAATTTCATATATATATATTCTTGGGTAGACATTATCTCTCATCAGAGTGACCTACATACTCGGTGAAACATATAAAAAGTCTCACTGAAGTCACATCTCTTCCCAATGCCTGATTTTACCATTTCTCCTCCATCATTGGTGTGACATATATCATCGTTGTCACATAAATAAGGTTCCCTAGATGTTGAGTGTCCTTCTGATAATTCTAATCCCCATGTTTATTTTAACAATATTGAAAGGACATTTAGAGATTCATTCCAATGAAATCATGACCCTATCATTATCTATCTGACTCTAATAAGTAGTGTGTCATGATGGAATTATTTTTGAAATCAACATTCTCTAATGAGTGTTATGTCTATAGTGATCCTTCCTATTTTGGGGGTGAGAATTCAAAACCCTTTCTGATGTTGTTACATTTTCCTTTGTTCATCACTATTACATATACCATCATCAAAAAAATGCAAGGTCACTCCAACATGCAATGTCTTTCCAATGAACTTTCTACCTTTTGTACTTATTTTTTCAGGGATAAAATCACATGATCTCACCAATAAAGTATCATTGTATTACCATCTTCCTCTCATTTGTAAAACACTTTACCTTGTCATATTGATGCTATTCATCATGCTCTATTGGGGAGGGTTTCTACTATTCTCTCTAATCAACATGATTTAGAAAAATTCAATCCAATGTTAGTTGTGTTTCCAATATTACTTTCTTAATGCAAAAGGATCACTTTGTTGGGAATATCTTATAGTTTGTCTCAGTGATTAATTTTATGTATCAATCAGGCTAACTTGCAAATTCTCTTTCTGATATGATGAATTTGCCTCTGTGTGAACCATCCTGTTGGAGAGACTTATATGGGGTCCTATCGATGTGTTCTAAATATTTTTTCTCCTTTGTAGCTTTATGAACATGGTACATTGAGTATTTTGGGAACTAAGACAACTAGCACCAATCAAAGGGCTACATGATAGACATTTAGAGAGATAGGGAATGGTATTACGGAGATTATGTACAGTAGTGGGAAAATTGTATGATTTAAAAGGTAATGTGCCAAAATAGATCCTTATTTTATGAGGTGCTAACAAAATGTACATTGAGAATTAGAATGAAGAGGAAGATAAGATGTATTAATAGTATCTATATGTAAATGGGGTTGTCTCAAGAAATCATCACTCTTAGATGGAGATTTCATCTCTCCAAACAATTTTTTTCTTTTAGTCTAACAAGTAAAACGGTACTTAGTGTTCTAAATGCCATGCACGGTATCCTTAGAAATGTTGATACATATTAGTTTGTACAAATTATAAAAAATAATTAGTCATGTAATGTTTCATTATATTCTCTCCACTCAGGGATGAGTCAAATGAGATAGTGTAGACGATCATGCATAATATATTATATTCTTTTATATACCATTTTCTAAGATAATTTGTTTGATATGATCAACATATCACTAGAATACTGGAAATTAATTGTCATGATTGTAACCCTTATAACTACAAATTTATCCTATTTCATGATTATAATGGCCTCACGAAGGACCCCCTAAATCATTTAAATTGTTAACCCTATATATAGAAGGAGGTTAAAATGAACATTGTACTTGTTAGAGATTTTTCTTGTAGAACCTCTATTATGCATCAATGCTTGACTCTATGATTCCCAAGACTTGATTCAAACAAGGAAAATTCTAATTGATGAGGATTTGATTCTTTCTTTGAGATCAATAGACTCAAGTAGGTGTACCATTTACAAATTATTGCTTCTCAGTAAATTAGACAATGGATCAGGGATTTACACAGATTTGTTATTGGCTTTTACTACAACAATTGGTAAGAAATCCTGCAGATGCTAATCACTAGTCTTATGCAAAATTTTACAAGCCAAAGGATGCACTTGAAAATAGAAAATACAAGTGTGATAAGGATTCTCATCCTTCTTCTCTTTGAGCTTCTAACTCAGGCAGGCTAACCAAATGATTCACTCTTCAAGGAATCAACAAAATTACGTGTATTATTTAAATACAAATGATAAACTTCTATGTTCTTCAAATATAAACTAAAAGGGTTGTTTATATTTTAAATTTTGTGATGATAACTACTATTCAAATCTAGACCAGTGCCTAATCTAGGGAAAATAGTCAAATGAAATATACATTCACAGAAATTTCTTAATGCAAAAAAATTTAGAACTCAGATGAAATGCCTTACAATTCATCTTCTCATTCCCATATCTATGTATCAAATTCTTATGCAAATATTTAACCCTTTCAAACTACCCTTAAGAATTACTCTTCTCTTGAAAGAAACTTAAAAAACAATCCTACAGTTACCTTGCAACCAGTGTACTTAAAATTCCTTACAGATTTAATATACAAGAACTCAAACACAAGTACAAGCATATGAAGACATCATTGATATGAAACCGGAACTTCTACTATATTTTATTAAAATATCTCTGTTCAATATATTCAGAATGACAAAAGCTTTAAAACTAGACAAAATTCAGAAATATGCCTTGCAGTTGTGAATTCATCATCCTTTACAATACATTACAACTTGTTATTTATATTATACACTAGCCATCTTTGAATCCTAAAAGAAACAGGATGCAACAAGCTTTGGATGGCTAGGCAAAGAAAAAAGTACTAAAAGACAAAAAGGAATTTACAATTTCAGTCAGTGGAAGAATAAAACTTGAGTAGCTGATTTTCAATCTTTCCAAATCTTTTGCAATTGACACCATTGTCCGCAGATATTTAGGGTAACCTCTAAATATGTTATGAGACCTAGTGGTCACCAATACAGGATATCTGACACTAGTCTTGATGATGATTATCCTCCCTCTTCCCATTTCTCTAGAGGCTAGTGGGTGACCCTCAAACCTAAGATATAGAGGGAAAGCAATCCTTCTCTACTAGAATCCACACCTTTAGAACACCAAACCAATCTCAACTTATAGTGACTTCTCCATAGGATCAACACAAGACCCAAGAAACTACCCTTCTTGGTTCAACTCTACACCATTTATGTTCATAACTCCTTCCCAAAGATTCTCAAGGATCTCCCAATCACCAAAAAACCAACACTACATCAACAAGTATTCCTAACTTGACAACAAATCCACAACTAACACTGTCCTAAAAAGACAGTCTCATACATCCCTGCAACATCTTCAAGGATAGACCTTTTATTGATCATCCAACCTTAAACAATTATTCATTATAACTTAAAATACACCCTAGAATTTTTCCATATCACACCAACCCCTTAAGTCTTCTCCAAACCACATTTATGCAATGAAATAGAAAATACATTTCAAAACTACCACCTTGTTGCCAGTTCAATATACCCGTACACGGCTGCTCACAACTTTCCAACCTGAACTCATTTCCTTGATCCCTCTAGTGAGATTCTTCATAACACGCCTACGAACAACGTATCCAAAAAAGAGGAAGATCCAATGGTTAAGTTGTGAGATACTTCCCTCGCACTGAGACTATATTTTCAAAGACAGTCATTCAATCTCCTTCAACAAAACTCTATTATTCTCCTTAGATTCACGTGCCAACCTATACATGGATACCTAAAAACATTAGGTGGATATAAATACATTTAATTTCCTTTCATCTCCCCTAGGATGAAGGTTTCATACATCCAAATGAATGAAAACTACATCAAGTTCCAATTTCATTACCCTAAGCGAGGGTTTTAACCAGCTAACAGTAAAAGTGCAATAACTTTGTAAATGCTCAATGAAACTAACCCATTAAAAATAAAAAATGAAGATACTTCAGAGAAATTTCATCTAAAAATGGTGATCTTCCAATATGCAATCAAATTAATGCCAAAAAAGTGACTGTTGCAGACATTAAAATTGTCATAACAATGAGGAATTTAAGAAATTTCAAGTTTTTATTGAATCAACCTCCAAAACCCATGACAACCACCCTCATGGATTGCATTTACATTCTTCATATTTTTATTTTGTCCCTCTAGACCTGAATCCAACTAACTAACTACCCTTGAACCACCCTTTGGTTGGTTTCCCTTAATACAATGTTCTCAACTTTACAACTTTTAGAATTCTATTACATTTAACATTTCTCCTATGGATCTTTGATGTATCCATTGGTCTCTTACAGACATTAAACATAAAATTTCACCTATTAAACCACTACAATGGCCATATTTGGTTATATACATGCCTTCATTGGCAAAACTTGAACTTTCAACAATACAACTCCTAAACACAAATACCTATTACATCAAATGGCTCTTAATGGCCATGATCTTTCACAAAATGACCTTATTGGTCTTTATTACAAACAAAAGTGACCAAAAGATGGTGTCCAAACTCTTTGGGATCCTTCAGTGAACTTGGTGTATCTTTTCCTCATAGGTGCTCCAACACCAAAGGCATTCCTAGGAAGAAACCTCCAAAAGTAATCCCTTCCTTTTCATTTCCCTTTCCAAGTGTATCAGGTCCAAATATTTTGGTACTCTCTTTTCTGCCTCTTCATCCTCAATAATATTTCTGATAACGTCCTCCTTGTCACACCCTTCATGTTCCTTGATGGCAGTGACACTTGGGGTTAGCAATTTCTTGGCATTTTTTATGAAACCTTCAGCTTCCACATACTTGTACATGGTCATGCTCATCGTGAAATTCCACAACCACTTGTTTATTTCCTCCATAGCCTTATTCCCAATAATCAAATCAACAATGCTAAAATGCCTTGGTGTAAATATACCTTTCATATGAGGGGCCAAGTGTTCTTTGTCTGTCCATATCTGTTTCCAGATGAATTCCATTAAGGCAATCCTTGGAGGAACAAAATTAGGAAGTATATGTGGTGGTTGAGGACACCCATAGACCTTGGTTAGTGTGTAAGTCTTTTCTAAATACAAATCTCCCCAATTGTGATCTCTTGGCCACTAATCAATATACTCACAATTCCTTAGAACCCTTAGAACCTTTATTGTTAACCTGGTTATATTTGTACCCAACATAGTTAGAATTGGATGTACAATCCAATTATGAAAACCACATAAATCATTTTTATTAGATGTATAGTTCCAAACCCTAATCCAGATCTGCACAGGCTTTTCCTGGCCTTGGAAGTGTGTCCTTGGTTTTAGATTTTGAGTATCCATGCTATCTATGTTGTGGAACATGATCAAATACATTAGAATTGAATAATGCATGAATTTTGGGTTAGTCTTCTTTTGGATACTTATAAGGCCCTCATGTATCCTATCAATAATATACTGAATATAGTCAAAATCAGTATTTACATGGGATTTGTGGATTTCCAAGATGATCATCAATAAATCTGAAGGCATTTTCTCCATGTGCGCATCAATTCCCAACACTCTACACAACCCATAAGCTAAATACTTCATGTAAAATTTCAGATCCTTGAACTAATATGGTGCATTCTTGGAAGGGGGAAGTGGGGCTATGTAGTTTCTATTTGACCTAGGCATGTGAGCAAGGATCAAATTTTTAACCAAATTGACCTCTCTACTATATTTTTCTTTCATTTTTCTTAGGTCAATTTCTGTGGTAGAGGCATGGTATATACCAAAATATTTGATAAAGGAAGCCCTATCCAAAGTGACTAGGGTTGTCTCATCATGATTTATGATTGTTTTAGAGACTATGTCATACTTTCTAGCCAATTCAACTCACAAGTCTGCATCAAGAAAGACATCTGGGACTATTAACTTGGCCAAACCTAATGTCCAAGGATTTGAGACAAGTATTTGTATATATTTATTACTTTAGAAATAATTGAACAAGTAATGTCTTGAACACCCCAGAGTGACAGGGTCCCTACAATTAGACATGATGTCTGAGAAGAACTCATCTCTAACCTTTTTATTCTGGTTTGTTCCAAGAAGCAAAGGGACAAACTCTTCTGAATAATTAATTTTGACCTTATGTCTTCTTCTGCATCCTTTCTTCCCCCACTGGTTGAAGCCTTGCTGGATTCTGCTTGACTCATCTTTCTGGTCTCTGAATTATTTCTCTCTAAAATAGGCATCTTCACAAATCTCTTCAACTTATCCAATTTTTGCTCTTCTCTTCTAAAAACTTTGGTAAGAAGAATGTACAAGTGTTGAGTCTATTTATCATTAAAAAATCAATGCCTAGGTCTAGTCAAGAGCTCTGAAAACCATTGCTCAATCACTTCTGTAATAACTTTGCATGTATTGAAATCAGTTCTATGCTAGTCATAGCGCTTGAAGTTGACAGATAATTGAATTTGAACGCTTAACTGGAAAAGGTCAAGATTTATATTTGGCCTTTTAAAACCAAGTTATAAAATGTTAAAAAGACCTAGATAACATCTGAATGACTTGATTTTCCTTTCTTTTTAACAACTCAGCAAAGTACTTGTACTTTATCAGGATTTTCAATCTTTCATCAACCTTGGTTTTTTACTTTATTTCCTTGGAATTGTGCGAGAAAAAGATCCTCGAGATTTCACTATACTCAGCCTTACTATGGTTTATCTATAGATTACACAACTTATCTATCTATAGATCTATAAATTTTTCTCTAGACTTGGGTTATATTACGAGATCTAGCACTAGTTGCAGATCTCTTATTTCATCAACGGTTCTTGCTGAATCTCTAAATGATTTACCTAACTCTCATTTTATTCTAAGATTCAGCATTGGCCATACATTTTAACTTTACTTCACCTCTACTTCACCTCTTAACAATGAGTAATTCATCTCTTCATATCTCTGAATCTTTCAATAAACTCTACTTGACTTTACTTGACCATGATCAAGTCTATAGATTTAGAGATAAAAGAAACTCCAAGTTGCTTAATAAAATTCTTAACTCGAGTCTCATTTGGAGATCTAGCATTACCCACAAGATCTACCTACCCTTAGAACACACATCAACATCTTACAAAATATTCAAACAAAGTTCTTAACCCAAGCTTGATCTAGAGATTCAGCGACCAAAAAGATCTTGCAATCGCTAAAGGTTCAAATTAACCCTAGTCAAATCTTGACATTCAAAGATAAAGGCGATCTTTGAATCTCTATATAATTTTCATGACTCTTGGTTTAATCTAAGATCTAGCACCAACCCTCGATCTTGGTCTTGATCCATGACTCTTATTTGATTTCATAATCCTTGACACTAACTCTAGTCTATTCCAAGATTACGAGATAAAGGCTATCTCACAATCTCTTGATGTTTATACTAACTCTAGTCAAGTCTTGAGCTTTAGAGATAAAGCAGTCTCTGAATTGCTGAATGATTTTATTTACCTTGGGTTTATTTCTAGACTTGACGAAAACCACAAATCTCCTTTTCCATTTAGACACGCGTCTTCATCTTAGCTTATTACCTCTTGATCGTTGAATGCTTCTTGACTTTCTAACCTTTGTTACCGATTCACTGCCAGAATCACATCTCTTCTCTAATGAACAGTCTAGATTCTTCATTGGAAAGCCTGACTCAACTTTGAACTAACCATTCCTAACTCTGATCCCATCTAGAGATTCAGCAACTGAATAGATCTCCAAGTCACTGAATGATTCTTTTAACTCGTGTTTGATTTGGAGATCATAGGCCAGGCATAGATCTTTTCTTCAATCAACCATCAGCGCTGAGTCTCTGAATGCTTTTGTACTTGACCAATTATTTCCAAGATTAAGATACAACCCTTGATCTTGATCTTGATCCAATGGCTCGCATTGAATCTCGAGACTATTTCCTTAACTGCACTTTCATTCTAAGATCACGCGACCAAGCTACCTTTGAATCTCAAAATAAACTTTACCATACTTGGCCCAACCATAGGTTCATCTGGAGATTGGGAGATAACTGAAACTCCAAGTCATGAAATCAAATAATAACTCTGGAGTTAATTTGGAGATCACACGCTGATCACATGATTAAAACAAGGATAGAACAAGATTGACGGACCTCTCCCAATCGTTGAATAAAATCTTGACCTTGATTATTATTTGGAGATCTAGCACTAGCCTCTCATATGAGATAAGATTGACAATCCTTGCTAAGCCTTAGATCATTTCAGTTAACCTTGATTTCATTCAGAGATCCAGCAAAAAAGAAAAAAGGTAACCTTGTCCTGACCCAAGTTAGATCATGAGATTCAGAGATAAATGCTATCTCTGAATCGCCAAATATTTATCATGACCTGAGTAAAGTTACGAGATCTAACACTAGCCACATGATGAAAACTGGATCTATGGCCTACATGTAATCTCTGAAAGAAAAGAGCATATTCGATCTCGTCAGGAGATAAAGAGATTCACCAAGTTGCTAGATGAAAGAGAAAATTCTATCTTGATTGCGAGATAATGAGATAAAGGCAAGGATAAAAGGCAAATGACTTAGAGACACTTAATTTATATGACAAAAGTAACTTCAAAATAGAACAAGGTCATGAGGTTTTAGGGTTTTTTCAATGTAAAGACACAAAAAGACTTGGGTTTAAGGATTTAATTCATTTTCAGTACCACATTTCTTGGGAACGAGACACTTACCAAAAATTTTGAGGGCACACTGGAACAAACTTTGAATTTTAGGGTACAAACGAACACTGGGAACCAAATCTTTTAGCATGACTTAGAAAACACAAAATAGTCCCAACAGTGGCTCTATCTGAGGATGCTTGGAAGAAAGTTCATAGAAAGAATACAGATCTCTAGGAGGTAGACGACAACCACACTAACCAACTAAAGAAACAAACACACAACTTGGAAAGAAACACACAACAAAAAATAAACAAACCTGTACATAGATTACAAGACTATTGTACATGGAAAGTAGAATTAATTAATGAAAGGCTTTAAGAATTTTCCATGTACTGAAAATTCAAACACCTCAACATTCATATTCTTCAAAAGATATGAATCCTTTCCAAAAAATTGATGGATAATATAGGGACCCAACCATAAAGATTCAATTTTTTATGCTTTCCCTTGTCTTCAGCCCTAGAATTCCATTGAAAAATCAAATCACCAGGCTGTAATTTTATGTCACATGCTCTTTTATCAAAAAGATATTTCATCTATTGTTGTAGTTTAACATTTTATTTTTGGCTATCTCTTCTCACTTCATCCAGTTCTACTAATTTAACCATTATGTCTTGCATTGGTTCAGAAACTTCTAAACCCTCATCTTGGATGAACTTATAGACTAGAAGAAGATTTTTTTACAGGAATTCTAGATTGAACACAATATATTAATTTAAAATGGGACTTTCATGTATCCCTTTTCACATTAATTCTATTTTCCCATAAAACAAGTTTCAATTTGGCATTCCAAGCTCTCTTGTTGTTTTCTAAGGTTTTCTTCTGAATCTATAGAATGCTTTTGTTACTAGATTCTTCTTGTACATTATCTTGTGGATGGTAATGGGATGAATATGATGAAAAAATTCCTATGTGAGAACAAAAATGAACAAATTCTTCTAATCTAAAGCACATGGCATTATCCATTACTAGTTTAACAGGAACACCAAACCTAGTAATCACATCATTCTGTAGAAAGTCAACCACCACTGTGCTTGTATACTTCTTAGTTGGAATTTCTCAAATCCACTTGGTAAAGTAATCAGTAGCAACCAAAATCAAACTATTTCCCCCACTTGATTTTTCTGCAAATTCTTCAATAAAGCCCATCCCCCACATGGAAAAAGGTGCTTCTGCAATTACAGGATTCAACAATAGAGCACCTGAAAACTTCAATTTACTAGAGAATCTTTGACATGGCTCACATTTTTTGACAAAATAATCGGTTTCTTTAAACAAAAAGGGCCAATAATAACCAGCCCTCAAGATTTTATGAGTTGTTGCTCTGGCTGAATAATGTCCTCTGCATATTCCAGAATGCATTTCCCTTAAAACCTTTTCCGATTGCCCCTTGTCCAAATATAACAAAAATATTCCATCCCTATTTTTCCAATACAAGTCACCCTACACTACTACATACCTCTAAGCTTGCAATCTCAAAATTCTCCTCTGGTTGTCACTTAAACCCTCTAGGAAGCTTACATTTTTAAGAAAATATACTACATTAGCATATCAAGGTTGCATTTCAATACTTGTAACCATCCCTCCACAAGTGTTGACATTATTTACTTGGACTAGCTCCAAATTCTCCTCTGTCATTAATTTAGCTAGTCCCTGTATGAGATTTACTTTTGGCAGCTAGTTGATTGTATGTTTGTCATTGATGACAACATATAGTACACAGTAGTGATTTTGTATGTACTTATCAGAATGATGATATCAAGCCTTGCATGGATATATTCAATTTGTAGACATGTTTAGTATGATATTTTCATACACGTAGACTCAGATATGAAGTTTTAGTTGTGCTGTGTAATTATGTTAGTGGCAGTTACAGTTCTGAGTGTATCTGCATAGAGCTGATGTATTTACATTGGTTCTTGAGTTGTGCCTATCTTTGGGATATGTGTGTGTATATTCATGATTATTTATGAGTTGATGATAGTCATCTAAAGGTGCCAAACATGTTTCAAGAAGATTGCAACGTTAGAGTTAATTTTGTGAGGCTGACTTAGTGAAGCCTCGCGTCTATTTAGTTTATATTTGTGTGGTTGTAATTATGCTTGCGTGATTAGTAAAGCTGACAAGGATGTTAGGAAGAGTTTTCTAACAGGTCCCATGATCTTATAGTTTGAGGAAGATACTTATAGCATGTCATTTGTGACACGCTAAGTGTGAATGATACAAAAAGAGATAGAAAATGTACAGAGCAGAATATCACTTGTGTTTCATTCATCAAGGGTCTATGTGAAGAAGTAGTGGAAGATTACAATACATTGGAACTGATCAAGATAGAAGGTCTACTCTATAGTTCATCATCATATATAGTGCATATCTATTCTACAGAAGGTTGTAGCCTTCACCATTAAGAAATGATCTTTTGGACAGTGAGTCCACCACCCCTAATAGGGTTATTTGTAAGAGACTCCTAACAGGGTCTGACCCTTAACTAGGTCACTATACTTATTGCATTGTAAAGTACAACTCCTAATAGGGTTGAAATATCTTCTAACAAGGATTACTATAAACAAGTATAGTTCATTGTGGGTACAAATTCCCACCGGGGTTTTTACCACTTGGTTTCCCCGTAACCAAATTGTGTTGTTATCTATTGTGTTATATGAATGTGCATTTTCTTTATTATATTCTGGAGTTAATAAGGATAAAGAATCAAACAATTTGATAACTGATTCACCCCCTCCCTCTAAGTTACCCTTTGGGACTATTCTAACAATTGGTATTAGAGCCAAGTGCCTTGAGGAGAAAGCCTAATAGCTTAAGGTAGATAAGATGGCATACTTCAGAAAAGAGAGACCTAAATTTGATGGAGAGAATTATCTAGATTGGAAGAATAAAATGATAACACATTTACAGTGTGTTGGTTTTGAGATATTTGAGATAGCCACACAAGAAGTTGTTATTCCCTTACTTAAAGACCTTGCAAAAGATGACTCTACTAGCAGACAATAGGAAACATTCACAGCTAATTCAATTGCCAAAGAAGCCCTTATAAGTGCCCTATCCGACAGTGAATTTTCTGAGATCAAGAAATTAGACAAGGCATACACTATATGGAAGTATTTAGAAGACATGTTTGAAGGATATATTCAAGATAAGAATGTGCTCAGGAAGACATGGAAAAAGAAATAAAATGGTCTTGAGATGTTACCTGAAGAGAACATTAGAGCCTATAATCAGAGGATAAATGAAGTAGTTTCTGGAATCAGAAACAATGGTGGAGAAATATCTGAAGAAGATATAATGCATAGGCTATTGACTACTCTAACATTAGACTATGAGAAAAAGATCAGCATTCTAGAGGAAACTATGCAATTTTCACAAGAATTCAAAAGAGAGACTTTGATCAGTAAAATCTCTGCATTTGAGATA
This sequence comes from Thuja plicata, assembly GCA_018584345.1. Lineage (NCBI taxonomy): Eukaryota > Viridiplantae > Streptophyta > Pinopsida > Cupressales > Cupressaceae > Thuja > Thuja plicata. Next base: position 556,680 of record MU224589.1, on the reverse strand, counting down.
TCAAAATTGAAGACTGAACCAAAAGGTGAAATAGCCTTCAAAGCATCAATCCATGGTAATAAATCTCACATCTCTAGCAATAATGAGAAAGAAGAAGTCGATGAAGAACTAGAAGAAATCATAGCTATCATTGCTAAAAGAGAAAATAAAGGCAAAGCGAAATATGAATGACATCTTCCATTCAAATGTTTTTCATGCAACAAGATTGGCCACTTTGCATCCAAGTGTCCTACAAGAGTAAAGAAATTCAGACCTGATTTTAAACCTAAATACAAAAAGGAATGTTATCATGCTGAAGAATGTGTAACTGATGGAGATTCAAGAGAAGATGAAATTGGATTCATTTCCCTTAAAGATACGAAAAAATTGCTTGAGGATATGGACATTGAAGATGACAAAGAAGCACAGGAGTTACCCCTAATTTCCAAAGCAAACATCAGAACTGATTGGATCATTGACAGTGGTTGTTCTCACCACATGACAGGTGATAAAGATAGTTTTATTCATCTAGAAAAGTACAAAGGTGGTATGGTTAGATTCGGAGATAACACTCCCAAACCTATCATAGGTAGAGGATCCATCACCCTGGATGGAAAGAATAAGATTGATGATGTTTTGCATGTTGATGGACTACATCACAATCTATTAAGTGTTGGACAGCTACTTGACAAAGGTTATCATTTGGAATTCAAAGGAAACAAATGCATCATTAGAAACAAAGATGGACACATGATTGCATCAGGATCAAAAACAAAAGGTAATATTTTTCAGCTCAATTCTGATGTAAGTTGTTTTGTTGCAAAAGTGGATGATAGTTGGTTATGGCACAAGAGACTTTGTCATATCAAATTTGATAATATAGTAAAGATAAGCAGTATCAAAGTAGTTAGAGATCTTCCTAGTATTGCAAGACCAGTAGAAACAATATGGAGGGAATGTGTTATGGGAAATCATGTAAGGAGCTCTTTCGGAAGCAAGCAAAACTCAGCTGAGAACAAGCTAGACCCAGTGCATATAGATTTATGTGGTCCTACTCAAACAAGATCATACTATGCAGAAAGGTATTTCATTTTGTTTGTTGATGACTTTTCAAGGATGATGTGGGTTGAGTTCTTAAAAGAGAAGTTTGAAGCCTTTGAGAAGTTCAAAATATTCAAAGCCAAAGTTGAGAATGAATCTAGATTAAAACTAAAGTGTCTGAGATCAGATAGAGGAGGAGAATTCACCTCTGACTAGTTTTATGACTACTATGAAGAACATGGAATAATAAGACAGTTTAGTGCACCCAGAACCCCACAGCAAAATGGGATAGCAGAGATAAGGAACTAGATCATACTTGATACAGCGCGTACTATGATGATTGAAGTAAAAGTTGCGCACACCTATTGGAGAGATGCAGTTAATACAGTAGTCTATACTATAAAAAAAATACAAGTAAGGCCATGCATGGACAAAACACCTTATGAACTTTGGTTTGGAAATGTACCTACAATGAAATAATTCAGAATATTTGGCAGAAAGTGCTACATCAAGAGAGATGATGGTGTTGGTAAGTTTGATGCTAGAAGTGATGAAGGTATCTTCCTTGGTTACTCTACTAAAAGAAAAGCATACATATGTTTCAACTTAAGACTAAAGAAGATAATTGAAAGTACTCATGTAAAGATTGATGAAAATTTCATGGTCCAAGAAAGGTACTATGAATATGCACCTATGATTGAAGATGAACCCAGGCCTAGCAATAAAGATACTATTATTGAAGAAATTTTTGACTGCATTGATGTTTCATGTAATGAACCTGAATCAAGAAAAGAAGTATTTGAAGTTACAAATGAGGATGTCACACCAAAAGTTCCAAAATTCACATCCAAATACCATTCAAAGGATGACATCATTGGAGATCAGAGCAGCAGAGTCTTGACCAGATCAAAAGAAAAAAGTCTCTTAGTAGATGAAGAGGTATGTTTACTTTCACAGATTGAACCCTTAAATGTTGAAGATTCTTGCAAGGACTCTGATTGGTAGAAAGCAATGGAAGAAGAATTAGATCAAATAATTAGAAATGATACATGGGAATTGGTTCCCAAACCTAGTGAAAAAAATGTGATCGGAACAAAGTGGGTATTCAGGAACAAGATGAATGAAGATGGTACAGTGGTCAGAAACAAAGCAAGACTAGTGTGTAAGGGATATGAACAAAGGGAAGGGGTAGATTATGCTGACACATTTTCCCCTGTGAGAAGACTAGAATGCATTAAGTTATTCTTGGCATATGCAACATTCAAATATTTTAAAGTGTATCAAATGGATGTAAAATCAGCCTTTCTAAATGGTGACTTGAAGGAAGAAGTCTACATAGAATAGCCTAAAGGATTTTATCTATAAGATCAACCAAACATGGTATGCAAATTGAAGAAAGCACTCTATGGACTCAAATAGGCCCTAAGAGCTTGGTATGAGAGACTAGATGGTTATCTTACCAGGATTGGATTTAAGAAAGGAGCATCAGATTGTAACCTATTCATAAGAGAGACACCTAATGGACTACTACTTGTTTCCATATTTGTTGATGACATTATCTTTGGAGGAAATGAAAAGCTTAGTGTAGAATTTGCAAAATAAATGCATAATGAATTTGAGATGAGCATGATTGGTACTATAAAATACTTTTTGGGATTGAATGTAAAACAGACAAATAAAGGAATATTCATAAATCAGTCCAAATATGTGAAGGAAATATTGAAGACTTTCAAGATGGAAGACTGTAAACCAGTATGCACTCCCATGATAACAATAAGAAATCTTTCTAAAGAAGATGATTCTGAAGTAGTTGACAAGACATTGTACAAATCTATGATTGGAAAACTTATATATCTTACTCAATCTAGACCAGACATATCTAATGCAGTTGGCATTGTTGGTAGATTTGTAGCTGAACCAAAATAGAATCACCTAATGGAAATCAAAAGGATATTCAGATATCTAAAGGGAACTATAGACTATGGTTTATGGTATCCTAAATCAGAGAATGTGCAACTTCATGTGTATACAGATGTAGATTGGGCAGGTTGCATTGATGATAGTAAAACTACTTCTGGAGGAGTAGTATTTATTGGAGATAGGTTGGTTTCCTGGGTAAGAAAGAAGAAAAATTGTATCTCTCAGTCAATGGCAGAAGCTAAATATGTTGCAGTAGCATTGAATTGTTCAATAATGGTTTGGATCAAGCATATGGTTAAAGATTTTGGAATACAGGTTGATTATCCTATTGTTATTCACTGTGATAACACCAACACTATCAACATGTCCAAGAATATTGTGATGCACCAAAAGACAAAGTACATTGAGATCAAATACCATTTTATAAGAGAAAAAGTCAGAGATAATGAAGTCAAATTGGATTATGTGAGCACCAAAGAACAGTTGGCAGATATTTTCACAAAGCCTTTATCAAATGATACTTTTGAGTATCTCAGGGAGAAGTTGGGATTAATTCCCTCTCCTGAGTCTGATTAGATAAAGCAGCAAAGAACATCAATCCATAGTGACTGATGAATGGTTGACTACTCTACTTCTGGAGTAGTACTTGTGCCTAATTCCTTATGGCACCCTTTTCCATTGATGTCAAAGGGGGAGTATATAGTAAGGGGGAGCATATACTCTGGGGGAGTATAAAAATAGTCAAAAGAACTGAAGCAGTGTAGAGGAATCTTTGATGAGGATATTGAGAAGATTGTAAAAGAAAGAAGACACCATGTGCTGAAGATGTTTTTAATATCATATGTTTCCATTAATGTCAAAGGGGGAGATTATTGGAGATTTACTTCTGGAAACTAGTTGATTGTATGTTTGTCATTGATGACAACATATAATATACAGTAGTGATTCTATATTTACTTAACAAAATGATGATATCAAGCCTTGCGTGGATATATTTAGGTTTTAGACATGTTTAGTATGATATGTTCATACACGCAGACTCAGATATGAACTTTTAGTTGTGTTGTGTAACTCTGTTAGTGGCAGTTACAATTCTAGAGTGTATCTGCACAGAGCCGATGTATTTGCATTGGTTCTTGGGTTGCGCCTATCTTTGGGATATGTGTGTGTATATTCATGATTAGTTATGTGTTGATGATAGTTATCTAAAGGTGCCAAATGTGTTTCAAGAAGATTGCAAAGTTAGAGTTAATTTGGTGAGGCTGACTTAGTGAAGCGTCGCGTCTATTCAGTTTATATTTGCATGGTTGTAATTATGCTTGCATGATTAGTAAAGCCAACAAGGATGTTATGAAGAGTTTTCTAACTAGTCCCATGATCTCATACTTTGAGGAAGATACTTATAGCAAGTCATTTGTGACATGCTAAGTGTGAATGATACAAAAAGAGACAGAAAATGTACAGAGCAGAATATCAATTGTATTTCATTCATCAAGGGTCTATGTGAAGAAGCAGTGGAAGATTACAATAAATTGGAACTGATCAAGACATAAGGTCTACTCTATAGTTCATCATTAGATATAGTGCACATCTATTCTACAGAAGGTTGTAGCCTTCACCATTAAGCAGTGAGATTTTGGACAGTGAGTCCACCACCCCTAATAGGGTTATTTGTAAAAGACTCCTAACAGGGTCTGACCCTTAACCAGGTCACTAAAATTATTGCATTGTAAAGTACAAATCCTAACAGGGTTGAAATATCATCTAACATGGATTACTATAAACAAGTATAGTTCATTGTGGATACTAATTCCCACTGGGGTTTTTACCATTTGGTTTCCCCATAACCAAATTGTGTTGTTATCTATTGTGTTATCTAAATGTGCATTTTATTTATTATATCCTGGAGTTAATAAGGATAAAGAATCAAAAAAGCTGATAACTAATTCACCCCCCCCTCTCAGTTATCCTTTGGGACTATTCTAATAGTCCCAATCCCCTTACCATCTTGGTAATATGGATTTCCAAGTCAAACTTTTGAATCTTGTTAATCCATTTACATCTTTTCCATGTTACTTCACTTTGGAGAAAGATATACTCTACTGTAGCATGGGGAACATATGCATTGGCTTTAGCACACACTAGATAAGTTTTGAATGCCTTGACTACTTTCACCAATGCATAAGCTTTCTTTTCCATCAATTGATTACTTAACTTAGCTAATTGTACTGATTTACTAAAGAATTCAATGGGATGCTCAAATCCTTCCTCGTCCTTTTGCAATAACATTGCTGCAATAGTGTGAAAAGATGAAAATGTAAATAGAGATAATGGTTTATCATGATCAAGAGAAATTAAAACTGGGGCTTCTTTAATTACTCATTTAATTTTCTCAAATGCTCTTTGTGCCTCCTGATCCCACTCAAACTTTACATCTTTCTTCAACATTTTTACTATTGGTTTGACTAGCTTTACAAAGTTGGAAATAAATCGCCTAACAAAATTAATTTGTCCCAGGAATGACAGTACACCTTTGAGTTTTTTGGGAGAAAATACCTTTTGAATGGATTCAACTCTTTCAGGATCTATCATTACCTCTTCCTTTGATACTATATGCCCCAAGATTTTTCCTTCTATAACAGAAAATTGACATTTTCTTGGGTTCAGTGATATACCATATTCCAATGCTTTGACTAAAACCTTCTCCAAGTGGTTGTAATGATCTTCTTCTCTCTTTGAGAAAGCAGTCAAATCATCTTGTTAAACTACCATGACAACATTTATAAAATCCTTAAAAGCCACATACATTGCCCTCTGAAATGTAGCACCAACATTTTTTAAACCAAAAGGCATACATGCATATACATAAGTTCCCCAAGGGGTAGTAAAGGTAGTCTTAAATTGTTCATATTCCTTGACTAACACCTGATTATACCTAGAGAACCCATCCATCATGGATAATAAATCACATCTAGTCACCTAATGCAACATAGTTTCCATGTTAGGTAGTCCATAATTGTCCTTTAATGAAGCTACCTTTAGATTCCTGAAATCAATGCATAATCTTATGTCCCCATTCTTTTTACCTACTAGGACCAAATTTGAAACCCAAGATGAATGTCTTATGGGTTCAATTATGCCTTCATCCCTTAACTTCATCAATTCCATTTGCATATTGGTGGCCAATAATGGATTGATAGGCCTCTGTTTCTGCCTAAATGGTTTTGTGTCTTCCTTCAATGGGATGTCATGTTTGAATAGGTCCTCCCTATAGGCTTTGAGATATTCGTAGGACCAGGAAAAAATATGCTTATATTTTTTTCAGCAATTTTATCAAATTCATCCTCACATTTCTCTCTAGCCTTTTTCCAATATAAACCAATTGAGGGGATGTCTTTGATCCTAAATTTATTTCTTCCAAGTCTTCCACTATAGCATTGGAATTTTGTGACATGTAATTATCATTGATACTAAGCATGTCTTCTAGTTCAAATAGTCCCTTAGGAATATGGTTACAAGCTAGCTGAACAAATTCTTTCTCAAAAATGTACTCCTTACCATCTACAACTCCTATCAAAGACTCACAGTGCATTTTTTGGCCATCATACTGATCTAAGCATCGGATAAATCTGAGTATATCATCATCATCCTGAAAAACTTTCCAATTATGGATATTATCAGGCACTGTAGGCCTACTCTTGACTTCCTTCATAGATATACCAGCCAGGATAATATCATCATTTTTCAAAGCAACATTTGAAAGGAAGTCTGCCATAATATTGTTTTACCTTTCTACCCATAGAATATTAAAGGCATCAAATAGCTCTATTCTATCCTAGACAACATATTTATACAAATTTAATCTATCATCCTTAGAAGCATATTTTTATCTAATCTGAGCTATGATTAATTGAGAATCACCATGATCTTGTAAACACTTAATACCATGTTTGATGGTAATGTCCATCCCCAATACCAATGCTTCATATTCAGCTATATTTTTGGTACAATAAAAAGCCAATAGGAAGGAGTACTTAAAAGTAATACCTGATGGTGATATAAACAAAACACATGCTCCTGATCCTTCCTTATAAAATCCTCCATCCAAACACATCTTTCATAATTAACCTTGTTACAATAGCAACTCATCAATTATTGGGTCAGTGTTTCTCAATTGTGGCTTGATTTCTTCAACAACAAAATTTTCCATATCAATATCTACAAAAATAGTTGAGCCTATTAGGCAATACCATTTCAATCATGATAGAAGAATGAGGCTCTCTATACAACTTGACCTCAATTCCATTCACAGGTATTGTTGCATAAGATAGATCCAATTATAGTCTTCCACCAACTTCTCTCGCCCACTGCCTAGATAGTAGCATACCATAATGAGGTTTTGTATCAACAACAACTATATCCATTTTATAATTGGCTTCAGGAAATGCAACAATAATTTTTTCAATATCTTTTAATGTCCCTATCATAGGAACCTCCCTATTATCCATTGCATATAAACTCCCAGTAGTGGTACTAACTTGAATACCTAGCTCTTTCATAACATGATATGGCATCATAGTAGTTGCAACACCAGAGTGTATCATACAATTTTTTACTAAAAAATTATTTATCATTAAAGTAACATAAAATGGATCAACCAATACTGGTTCTTGAGTAACCACATTCCCAATATAGATATTAGGGAGCTCCTTGCTTATCTCCAGGCCTTTCACTTGTTTCTCTTTCTCATTCTCTTTTCTCATTTGTTACGGTCAAGGATACTTCTTCCTTGTTTGACACGGGGACATCTTCTATCTCTTTTAAAAATGCATGTGTAGCTTCTTTATGCTCTTTTATCTTCAACATCTCCATTAGTGGAACTGATACTTTCATTTGTAGAAGAGCATGCTTCATGTCAAACATAGGCAATTTAGAAGATACATCATTTATTTTTTTTACCTCTCTTGGCCTTTTCACTAACCATTTGTTCCTCTATTTTTACTTCCTCCTCCTTTTGGCTAGAAGATGATTATGCTTATTTTGCAGCTTTCTTTTTCTACTATTCTTGACAAGCAATTTTGCAGCAACTTGTGGGGTATCTTCTTTAATGAATATAGAAGTAAGTTTTCCATGACCAGGCTCCACCCTTCTATTTCTTAAATTATATGCACCCCTAGCCTGGTTTATTTCTTCTATGGTCAAGGACCTCTTTTCCTCATCACTTGGTAGTCTAAAATGGGGATGCTCCTTGTCATGACCTACTGCATTGATAGTTGTTTGTGCTATGGTACCAACCTTATCATTTGAGTAGAAACTACTTGTGGCTGGTACTCTAGGTATTTTCCTCTTCTGTTTCAAATATCTTCAATAGGTTCACTTTGTTGAGAATACCATGGATAAGGTTTCCTCGCAGTGAACATATTCACAATAGGGCCTTCTTGTCCTGGACCTATCTGTTCATTTCCGTCCTCCATTTGATCAACTAGAGCTTGAGCCACAACACATTTATAAGAAGAGTGAGGCATGTTACAAGCAATACACCAAGGGGTGTTCTCCACATTTTTTGTACTATTTATTTTCAGAGGATCAGGGGTTTCCTTTGTCTTCTAGTTCTCTTGATTTTAAAGGATAGGCTTGTCATCTTTCCAATTTGTTTTATATGGCATGCCCTTCAGATCTGGATGTCTATCATACCTCTGGTATTGAAACTTTTAATCATGAAAGCCTCTATCATTTTTGTCTATTTTGCTAGTGAGATCCATCACTGCACTCATGAACTTATCAACCCTATCATCCTCTTTAATAGGTTTTCTTGTTTTCCCTCTTGTCTCCTTCCACAGTTTACCAACCTCTCTCTTTCCCATCTTTCCTAAGGCTTGCCTATTGTTCTCAATATCAATAGTTGTTTTGTAGGCATCTCTTAGGGTACGTGGGTTGTTATCCCTAAGAAGGTAAAACATATTGCCATCAGTAGCATTGAAATAGGTAGTTAAACATACTTTCTCATCTAAACTCAACACTTGGAATATTTTGTTCATGGCCTTTTGAAATCTATTGTTGAAATCTGTCATACTTTCATTAGGGAACTTTATGATATTATTGAATTCATTAACATATACCCTGAATTGACATGGTCTTAGTATTGTTCTCTAAATGATCTAAAAAATTCATCCCAAGATGCTATGCTATCATTAGGAAAATTCATACACCAATCCCTAACATCTTCTATCAAATATTGAAAAAAAAGCTTCATCATAACATCTTCATTCAAAATCAGTGATCTTATCACTGAAAGCTTTCAAATGTTCTTCAGAAGTAATGACATTATTTCTAGTGAGCTTAGGGATTCAATCTCTTACCTCATTTAGGATCATGTTTGGATGACCAGGAATGCCATAAAAGAATAGAGGATGGTGGGTGCCAGCAAGAAGTTGAGTCCACTTTTTGGGCAAAAAGTGGAAGCGTTTTCCCTATTTTTCAAATTTTCTGTCAATTTATGTCAAAATTTGAGGCACTTAGATATTGAATCTAAAAACACTTCACTAATAAAAAATGTAGTTCTCAGAGTCTACTTTTCAAATATGTAATTTATTTAAATACCCACATGGTAGAAAGGGTTTTTTAGTAGGCATGTTTAAAAACTATTTTTTCAAAATGTATGTTTTAGGACCATACCACACACGTGTACAACCACCATATTTTGACCTAAATAAATGCATTTTTGTGAATCCTTCTGAGGAAAGATACCTAAGACACCAAAGATTAATAAGAATATTTTTGCTTTTTTTTATTGAATATTTTTTTTAAAATTAATTTTTAATTAACTATTAAATATATTTTTGAAACCACTGGTGTACGACCACCTTAATTTGATGAAATCTTCACATTTTGTCAAAAAAAAAATTATCTTCAAGTAAATTCTATGTAGGTTGATATCATATAAATTATTTTTTTTTTAAATTAAAAACAAAAACATTATTAAAGTTTTAGTTAACCATACAATTTTAAGTTTAGGTACCACTTTTAATTAATAAATATTGTAAAAATAGTAAAATTGATCATATCACTATAAAATTTATATTTTAGAACTCTAGACAGTAAGTGCTCTAATGGGTTTTTGTTTCATCAAAAATTTTGATTAGGAAGACCCTCAAAAAATTATGGCAAGACATAAATCTGGTATTCAAATGCCTTAGCCATTATTTTGGAGGTCCAAGCATAGGCTTGGTCCCACCAAGCCTATCCTGAACTGAAATCCAATGCAAAGGGTGTCTTGTAAATTCTAAATTTAAAAAATGGGCGCACGTTTAAAAATGTGTACCCGTTTCTTAAATATAATAAATCGGCATAGAAGAATACATTTCTTAAAAAAAAAAAAAAAAAAATAGGGACCCATTTTTTGAATTTTGGATCGGATGTCTGAGCCTAAGATGGGTGCCCCTTTTTTTTAAAATGGGTGTTCATTTCTAGCGGCATTTTTCAAGTCCACAAGACTTCTGTTGAATTGGCACCCAACTTCTTGCACTTACCCCAATATCTATCCAAATGGACAAGTCTTCTTTAGAAATTTCCAAGGGCATTGTTTCCACTAGTGCATGCTGAACCTCCTTGGTTTTGAGTACGTTGAAGAGCACCTTGTTTAGGATTAGAAATTTGAGCATTTGGATTAAGACTAGAAACTTGAGCATTTGGTCCCAAGCCACCTGGTGGGTTATGTTTTAGTGTCCCAGTAGCAAAAAGAATTGAGCTACTTGTAGTGGTATTTGTAGTAGCATGGAGGAAATCTATTCTCATTTTCATGTCTGTTGGAGCGGCCTCCAACTCCATCTTTCTAGTTTCTTAGGTAAATCCTCTTTAGCTTTTCAGGCTTGCTCCAATTCTATGTCAACTTGGGACATACCAAAAAGGGTAAATTTTCTTTGTTTAGGCTCATTTATACTTATGCCAACAACTTTCTTCTTTCCCTTGTCAGATGCATCCTTGTCAATTTTCTTGAGCTTTGCATTCTGCTCAATTTCATGTGGGTGCAACTGCCTCAAAACAGGTCCTTATTTTTCAAATTCATCTTTCTTTGAATTTGGTCTGTTATTAGAAAATTGTTGCCTCAAGGCTCGAAGATCACCAAACAAATATTTATCCAGACCCTTAACCTCCTCATTTAGACTTTTCGTCGTAAGCTCATTTCTCTTTGTTTCTTTCAAGAGTTCTTCTCTCTTAACTAACAAGTCATACAACTCCTGCTTCAGCTTCTTTCTTGCATTTTCTAATTCTGATTCCTTCTCACACTTCTTCCTTCTCAAGGCTAGGACCTCATCACGCAATGTTTCAGAATCATAGGATGCAGTCTTAGTAGTAGATGTTTCTCTTTGTTGGTCTAGATTTTCTTCTGCCTGGAAGAAGCCTGCATATGTCATCTCTCCATCTTTGAAGGGATCAAAATAGGTATTAGTTATATAAGGGTCAACTGGTCTTGAATGGTCGGCACTTTCAGATGAAGATGAAGCTCTCTCAGGGACAAGGGTTTCCATTCTCCCTTTTGAAACATTGGGGGAGTTATGGTTTGAACCACCTCTTTTAGACCATTGTCTCCTACCAGGTGTATGGAGCTCTTCTCCTATATTACTCTCTGAATTATTTCTATTGTAGGACCTGGTGTTTCTTTTCCAACTCATTGTTAAACCAAACAAAAACTTTTAATATTTCAAAATGCTAATACTAGAATGCTTAGAGTACAGAGTCACCACCCATAACAAGTTTGGGAAAATTTGATAAACTGATCAAGAAATGGAATGACAGATAATTAGTCTCTATGAAATTTGAAAACCCTATTGCTAAAACCCACTTCTCCCTAGTAGAGTCGCCATTGGGTGATCCCACAATAGTGGTTTACACTTTTTAGGAGGAAGGATTTCACCCCAAAAAGTGTAGCCCACGAAAAAAAATCATACTTTCGATCGAAACAAGCTAAAAATTTTGATCGGAAGTGCGTAACTTACAATCGAAAGTACCAAAAATGGGTACTTTCGATCGTAAGTTACGGTCAAAAGTACTCTTTTATTTTCGATCAAAAGTAGGTAATTACTTTCAATCGAAAGTACTTACCTATTTTTGATTGAAATTAGGTTAGGTATTTTTAGCGGCGTATATACAACCCGCTGAAACAGTCATTTTCACTGTTTTTCCTGGGTTGAAACTGTGGAGGCTTCCGAATTACCGAACGTCATCAACAAGTTTTTTTACATTTCTATTTGCATTTTTTAATTGTTTTTAATATATATTGTTTGTATATATGCATGTATATGTATATGTATGCATGTATATATGTGTATATATGCATATATACATGCATATATGTGTATATATGTACATATATATATATATATATATATATCTGTGTCTGTGTGTGTGTGTACAAATATTTATGTACATGTCATATGCATGTATATATATACATGTACATGTATATATACATGTACTTGTACTTGTCATATACATAT
>MU224589.1:447749-464246 GCA_018584345.1 Thuja plicata | reverse complement strand
CATAAATTTGGTCACGAGATAAATGACCGGCAATAAACTACCAGTGGTCACGTGACCAAATTTGGTCATTTATCTATAATTTTTGGTAGTTTATTTGGTCATATATTATTATTTTTGTACTAGTGAAAGTAAGGCCATACATCAAATGTATGTAGAGATAAAATGAAAGGTATTCCTAAATCTACATCTTCATTCATAGGATTTTGTTATAAATGTAACAAGAAAGGACATAAAGCTTATGAATGTAAGTCTTAGATGAAACAACCAAAGAAGGAAACCTACATGGACAAATACTGTCCTACTGGCAAAATGAATGGGCACAGAACTCTAGAATTCTATAAAAAGAAAAGGTAAGCATGGAAGCCAAAAGTTCAAGAAACTCCCTATCAACCGAAAAGAGTCGGTAACCAGTATGTATGGGATTACAATACTTGGACAAATTGTACAGTATGTGGAAGATTTGGTCACATTCCTAAAAACTATATGAAATAGTGGACTAGAAAATCTGGAGGCTAGACTAAACCCAGAATGGCAGGCTTACACTGTCATAAAGTAGGTCATCTCAAGAAAGACTGCAGAGACTGAATGACATAACCATCACATTTACCAATGGAAACACCATGGAAAACATCAGAAGAGCTAGAGACCAAATGTGGAGAAAAGCTTCAAACAATGATGAAGCTGGACCGAGCAATGCAAATGGTGACACCCCATCCAATGGATTTGGTAACATCACCACCCCCACCTAAGAAGAACATGTATGGAACTGCATTACACTATGTATTATTTTACATCAATTTCATAATATGTTGATAAAATGCCAAATTTGCATAAGTAAAAGATGCATCATGGTATTACTTCTTAAACTCTATGATAACTATGTTAGTAATAACTAAGAGGGGGGGTGAATCACTAGCCTCAAAAATATTCCAATAATCAACCCAAAAATTTAGTACCACAATATTAAGCCTCTAGTTATTTTTAGTCCTATAAGATGAATGCCTTCAAATACTTTAATCAAATTACTACTGCTCAAAATGCTTTATAAAACCTTCTACTGTAGGTTTACCGAATAGGAGTATTAATTTATCGAAAGACAGTAAATTATCTAGAGTATACCGATCAATCCAGTTAAGCTATGTGTAATGCAAAAAACTAAAGTAATGAATCATAAACAAATTGACACATGGATTTTTAATGTGGAAACCCTGTTAAGGGAAAAACTTCTTGGGTCTGGTAACCCAAAATTATCACTCTTCTGAAGTGAGCTCGGTGAATATCCAACCCTATAAAAGGTTACAAATGCTTGATTAGGTGTGACCTTGTTAGAGGATTTAAAATTTTAGTTTGTCACTTGATATTTGGCATCTCTATGCTACCTTCCTTGATGAGACACTCACTTGGCCTATCAATAGGTATCTGGTATATCATGTTATCTTCATGATCAAACTTTTTGATACTCCTTGGGAAGTATCTCAATATAGAAAGGATCTTTAAATATTGCTTGATTAAGAGACATTCTGACTCAATGGTTAAACTAAAATAGTATGATCTGTTCACATACAACTTATACTTGCAAATTTTCATATCTATTGTAAGCTCATAAAACTAATCTGATCATTATATCTCAGTTTATACCTTTGCTCCACTTTGATTCTGCTCGGTGATGCTAAGCTATGTTGCTCACTGTCTACAAACAACTTTAGTTGTTTCCTTAGCTTGATTGATCAGGACTGTATGAATTTTCTCTTGATCAGTTTCTCTTGAACATCTTTTTTTCATTCATTCACCCACCACATTTCATAAGGAATTGAGTTGTCTCTTTATAGAAATGATATCACCATTGTTAGGTTCTTGATTTTCTTGATCTTGATCAGCTTAACATCTTCAAATATTCAATCAGTTGCATGTCATCAAACTATGCTATCGGGCATACATACCGAAACATGTCGGTATACACTCAAAGCTAAGACTATGTACACTTACCGAGGAGCATCAGTTAACATAAGAAATCAAAGTTTCTAGTGAAAATTAAGCCTCGTTAGTAACCAAGCAAAGTGAATAAGTTACTTGCAACACTGAAACCCGTAGGTAAAAGAAAGAAGTATAATGACCACCCTAAAATGTCATGTTGTGACTGAAGGGAAGTTGAAGTCCTAACTGAAAAACTCAATATTCAAACACTGAGGTGTTGGTAAGCATTAATGACACACCTTTTAGGTCAAACAACTATAAAAGGGTAACAGAACGGATTCATTGTTCACCACGAGCATAGTAGAGTGATGAAAGTGACTATTGAGAATAAAGCAATAGGATCACAAAGCAACCACAACTCAACCACCAGCACCCCAAAGTAGATCAGAAACAAGAATTGGTGTATATAGTAAGTTCTCTGACAAGTGAGAACTCTATTTCATGTATTTCACACAAAGCCCTAAATCTTAAAATGGCTACAACTTCAAGAATTGTGAAATTGAAGAACGCAAAGAAGGATGAGTTTAAGCTGATCAAGAATTTGGCATGTGAGGAACCACACTACAAGATTCACCTTGAGTTTTCCTCACAACCCGATGGTGCTGGAGCATTCTTACGAATACCATCTAGGGTTTTTCTAGTTGAATACGTGAGATCATTCATACACTGTAAGATTACAGAAATTGGCGATTCAAAGGTTGAACAAGCTTATAAGAAGCTATGCAATGAAGACGGTACATTAAAAGATGAGCATAAACACATAGAGGTGAAAGGGATCACAAATTCCCTTTTATTCCCAAAGTCATTCAAAATTGAGTGGAGTCATTTAGTATTGAGTCGAATGGATAATCACAAACTATGGCTAGATGAACCAAAGATGATAACCCGAGATGTTATCCATGCAGTCACTGGTTAGCCTATAACCGAGAAGGTAAAAGAACTAAAGCACCCACCCAGGGCTGAGACTGAAAAGATCATAGGAGCCAAATGGGATGGTAGAGGATTAAAAGTATCCACTATTACCGATGATGAGTTGTAATTCAGTGCATGTGTTATCAGTTACAAATTCTTCCAAGAAAGCAGCATGAACAACATAGCATTCGGTCTAGTAGACAAAACTTACAAAATTGTGAAAAAGGGAACTCAATTGGACTTATCCTAAATTCTACGGAATCAGTTAGAAGATAATTTGAAGACCATAATGAATGCAAAGACAAACACATGTAAGTTTGGCTCACTTATTATGTGCATTTTCTTCTACTTTCAAGAAACATTTCCATCGATATGAGATGTTAAATGGGATAGTTAAAAACTAGTCACCATGCAAATCGGTGAACTCATAACCTCACTAGGAGACAATTTTGAAATAGTCATGGATGAATACTTTACTGTATTCAAAGATCGAATGCAAAAGAGGGTAAGAATCCCCAAGCAACTCATTGAAAAGTTCAAAGATGAAATATGTTTCATGGTTGATATAGACCACACTTATATCAAGCCTGTTGTACCAAGGACAACATGGATACAACCATTAGAATATGAGATAAATATATATCAAGAAACCAAAGCAATTGATGCACCAATGAATGAACCTTTGGACAAGAATCAACCTAAGTTTGGAACATATGAGGAGGCCAAATCAAGAATAAAAAATGGACTAGTTGTGAAGAAAATTGTCAAGAAAAAGGACAAAATTGTGAAGAACCTCAAGAAGATACTATCGGCAATAGAGGAAGAAACTGAGCAGGAAGAAGAAGTTGAAAAGGAGGAAGACACCAAAGAATAGTTACTTATCGGTGATACAGAACAAAAGAATGACTCCAAAGTCATAGAGTGAGATTCACCATCTCCTCCACTGACAAAGAAACCAAGAACCACAGCTACTTCTAGGAAAAGAAGCCAAACATCAAAGGATTCAACTCCTTCACCTTTGAAGAAAGGAAAAGTAAGAACATATAAGAGAAAGCAGCCACACCGAAAAGATGGGCAAAGGAAAGAATAAGGAGACTCATCAGAACCAAAGAGGACATTGAAGACACCGCGAAAGATGAAGGTGTAGAGGCAAAAAAGATCAAAGTCCTAGAAAGCACTGATGAGGTATGCAATTTTATTGCAAATTTAGGATCTATCACAGATTTGAAGATTAGAAGATGGTAAAAAATTGATCCAAAAGATCAGAACAAAGTAGAAGATGCCATCATAGAAAAAATGTAAAAGTTCAAATATGTACCGATTCAATTTGAAGGAAATAATGCACCTAGAGAAATCTTGGACAGACTATATGCTAGATGGATATTTGCATTGAAAAATGAGAAGGAAATAAGAGAAACAATACTTGTTACTCTCATGCCTTCTGAATCGAAGAAAGAAGAAATTGATGAAATGATGGAGAAACATAAAAATGAGTTCTCACACAAGATGAGAGCTTACAAATTTCTTGAAGGGAAGCTTATAGAGCTAGAACAAGAGAGCCACAAGAAATGGTGTAAAATTCTAAACAGACCTACTGAGGAAGAAATCTCTGAAAAAAACCTACAACAAAATATGTTGATAAGGAAACTCAAGAACATTTATCAATCAAAGATGCATAAGATGACACATCAGTTGAGTTAGACAAGGAAGAAGAAGACACAATAGGAAACAAAAATATGGATGTTGTAGATGAAACATGGCCTGACACCATAAAGGAAAACATTGTGGATAACACAATCATTGACATCACCGATGACCCAACAGAAGAAGTAAATAAAGATGAAGATGTCAATGTTACAAAGGACACAACAGATGAGTAGGACACTGGAATTGATACTGCACATGTGAACATACCAGGCAACATGCCAATATTGATACAAGCTATCAATATTCTTCAAGAAAAAGACAATTTACTTGATAAAAACTCAAGCACTCCCAAGGATGTAGGAGAAGAAGGAAATAAAGACAACATCGATGATCAGAAAGATATAGGAGACACTAACTCAGTAACTGATACTGACAAGGTTACAGAAGGAGATACAAAGAAAGAAGATAAACAAAACACAAAAAAGGATGCACAAATAAAGATAGATGAAGTGCATAAGGAAACCAATGAAGGAGATAAACCTAAAAATGGAACTCCTGAGAATACCAAAAAGGTTTCTACCGACGATGTAAAGGTTAATGTGGAGATGTCTATAGAAAACTAAGAAGCTAAAATCAAGACAAAGAAGAAAAAAGAAGCAACACAAGTAACTTCATCTTGTACCACAGACAAAGCCGAGAAGATGGCTTTGGTATTGCACTCAAGTGAAGCTCTGAAGAAAAACAAGAAATCCAAAAAGAGTAAGTTGGAAGTCACATTAGATGAAATCAACAAAATCCCCAAATGTGACCCAACCACACTTGATTATGAAGCTTTGACAGAATACAGTGAAATATGCCAAAAGGAAGGCATTACAAGAGAAGCTGAGGAAATAGCACCGAGACTCCATGGTAGTGGAGACAACTAGGGACATCTTGCACCAAATTGTACCCAACATTGATGTTGACCAAAGTAAGCCGATTCTTAATCAACTAGCTACTCTCACCAAAGCAATTACCACACAGAATATTGATGTAGAGAAGGCAACTGAAGAGAGAGAAGAGCTAAAGTACCAGCATAAACTCATTGAAAACATTAGCCAAGAAGTGGCGGTCAACAAGGTAAATCTTTCAGAATTTATTACTGAATTAGCTCCAATTATAACTGAAGCTATTTCCTTCATTCAACAACTAAGGACAATACAAAAGTTAACTAAAGAGAACAGTGACAACATAGCAAACTTAGATACAGATCTAGCTAACAGTGCTCAAAGATTAACCACCAATGGAGACAATGCACAAAAAGCTGCACTATGAAAATATCATTGAAATAAAAAGGTAAAGGCAGGAACTGTGGGAAGCAAAGACACACTTGAGGGAAGAAGTCACCGAGCTCCAAGCTCAACTTCTATTGAATCTTATATTGCTTCAACATCACATTAGTTCAGAAAGGAAACTGATAGCAACCCTCGAGATGTCTATAGTAGACAACATCTATGATATGCATTCAAAGATCACACTTGATCACATGCCTCTAGATAACTTGAAGGAACAATGGGAGAAAATTATTGAATACATTAAGTCTTCACACTCTCACATTCTTGAAAAGCTATAAGGTATAGACCTTTGCCCTTAATATCAAAAAAGAGGGAAAATGATATGTATTCATATGGGGAAATGATATGCATATGATATGTATAGATAGGTAGGCAACTATACAGTACTACCGAAAGGGAAAATCATTATATATTGGCATATACATAGGGAGAGTCATGAAATTCCTAAGGATTATATATGTTGTATATACTTAACATTTTGTTAGTATTTTGCACATATCAATTTTTGATACTAATGTCAAAGGGGGAGATTGGTGACATTAATTTTCCATTATTATGCAAACAACACTTTCGGTAAGCATACACCAAAACATAGGAAAAAGAGGTAACCAAAAATGGCTAAGTACAAAGCAAACCGACGACACAATTGTGTGTGTACACCAAAACTACAAAGCTAGAAGGATGAAGAGGAACCAAAAAGAGGAACCCAACATGTAGGATATAGTGCAAACTAAGAGATAATTAATGAGAAAACTAAGAGAATAGTTCAAGCAGGAACACTGAAAGATAGTCAATTGAACATAACCAACCGACAGAAACCGAAAGTCAGTTGCAGCCTACAAAAAGTGGATCTGACCTCCAGGTCAAGTTGTATTCTATTTATAGAATCTTGATTTGTTTTTAAATCCATTTCTTTAGGTATAAGAAACTTGAATGTAAGTTTTTTAATCAGTCTAACTAATTTAAAACACATAGACTAGCGCGATCAAGGTAAAAAGTTGTAAACCTTATCTTAGAGTTAACATTATTTTTTGTGAAACTTGATGATGTCAATCCATATTATAAATAGATGATGCAATAATTAATTATACATGATTTGAATATAGAAGAGAGGATGAATGAAGCCTACAAGCACATCTATGGATCAGATTGAAGGTTTCAAGAAGCAGATCAACAAAAGGTGAAATTTTTTATCAAGAGCACAGAAAAGAGGCTACCGAGAATCAGAGGTATTACTCAATCACATAAGGTGATAATCTTATTCATGTAAACTTAAATGGATCTATATCAGAAATAGGAGATTGCATTTACCAGGTCAAATTGTAATTTTCTATCATTCTAACAAGTTGAGCAAAGCTTAAAAATCCTTTCAAGGAAGGTGGATTTAATAGTCCAACTATAAATCTCTTAACCGAGTGCGCACTCAACAGTGTTGCTAAAGCTATTAATCGAGTAGACTTTAATAGGTCTTCATTGATACTCTTAACAAGGTAGATCATCAGAAGTGATCAAATTGTAATCCTTTATCGGCCCCTTCAAATCTAAAGATAGTGAAGATTTTGTGGGTGCCATCCCCACCGCAGTTTCTACTTCCTCACAGGAGTTTTCTACGATATCATATCTTGTGTTATGTGTCAATTAATTTAATGAATTTTTCTATGAATGTTCACATGTATGTTAAAGTTTATGAATTTATATAACTCACATCAAGATAGTAAAGATCAAATGAATGGATATATAATTGATTACAAAAAGGTTAATTGATTAAAGGATACAAAAGTTTTAAGGGTATTGATTCACCCCTCCCCTCTTAGTACACACTTGCCATTAATTCCAACAATCCACTTTCCTTCCCAAGGTCTCTAAATCATAAGAACCTGCAGGGATTTTGGCTCGCATGGAGGGACATAAAATTTTGGTAATATCTCGCTCACGAGGGTAACTGAGATGGATTTTGGGGGAAGGGGGGAACCTAGTCAAGGAAGGGAAATTAAACGTGGAGTTATCTGGAGTCCATGCCAAGTCTATAGACCAAGTGGGGCTAAAGTCATAAAAAAAGGTCAACACTATCTTCCTTAGGCTGCTCCAAACCCAAAGCTTTGTTTTTTTAATTTTCTGAGAGGATTAACATGGGTGGTCCCAGCGGAAGGGGAAATAGAAGAGGCTTTATTCGAAGGCTGAATAGGGGTATCACAAGGGTTATTAATCTCAATGTAAATTTAATAAGAAGGTCTCCCTTGTGGCATGAGGGTCAAATAAAAATTATACAGGAACAAGATTATAAGGCCCTAGTGAAGGGGATAACTATCCTTACCTTTAGTTTTAGTGACCGACTTAATCAAAGAAGAAAATATCTAGAAAGGGAAATTGAGCTTAACACCACTATGAAAATAATTCATGATTGGAAATAGATGTGAATTTAAACACTTGAATCTACCTTCAAGAATGATAAAATTGATGAGAATCATGGAAATGACTTACCATTTACTAGGTAGCTCATCTATGTTGAAGCCATTTTGCAATCTTAGTACTTTTTCACCGGGGCCGAGGAATGTCCTGCAATCCTTCTTGAAGTTTTCCTTCAAATTATGAGTCATTTCTTTTCCTTCCATGATGAGAATCATCATAGGCATAATCATCTATGCCACAACCATGAATGAAATACTACCAACACAGACCTTTCCATCCACCCGTGACTCAAAAAAATTATATGATAAGTTTGGATTATAACCCTTCATGCCATTAAAATAACTATCAACATGGCCCTCCTGGATAATACCCCACACCTTTGAATCATTATTTTACTCGTCACAAGTATCCATCTCTATATGGTTTAAATATCCTCCCATAATGTAGGCCAAAAAATATCCCCCATACGAAGTCCCAATAACAACTAACAATCAAAGCAATAGCCAAAGGCTCAAACCCCTAGAAAAGATCATTATCTTTGAAGAATTTTGTACAATTAAAATCCAAAACCAAAGAAAAAGTGAAAACCCAAATCTCAAGTTCCATGACAAGATATGATCCTTGCTTGTCATTATAACTTTAACTTATGGTCTCATTATTTCCAACCTTGGAAATATCTTTCAAGACTTCCACACGAACCCCTTCAGGAACGGAATTAGTGTCATTCTAAAATATGGTAGAATTCGTGTAGAGACCCTCCACTAAGAGCCTATTAGCAGCTTCATTACCCTCATGAAATGTGTGAATGTAGCAAAAATCACCCAACATGGCAAGTAGATTAGATATATTTTGAATTAAATGTGTTGTCTCACATCCAGGATTATATTTGCCTATCAGAGTCATGATTACATTATTTGCATCACCTTCTGCTATAAGCTTTTGGTAACCAAATCTAACTGCTAATTCCACCCCGTGGTAATAAGCATAAACCTCATCCATGTGAGCGGTCTAGGATCTCAAGTCTAGAGTGAACACTTCCAACATGGCACCTAGCATGTTTCTAATGAGATCACCCTCTCGCCCATCCCAGGTTACCAAGTGCAAAGCCGTCAAAATTTAATTTGACCGAGGCAGGTTTGGGGGGACCACTTAACCATATTTATTAGCCCAAAAGTGGGGAATTATACTTGATACCCCAATTCCAGGTTATATCCCAATCCTCAGAAGGAGGATAATTATGATTAGATCAATAAATGTTTGTATTACTTTCCTTTATATTATTGACAATGGAGTGAAATAGGGCCTTGTCAATGGAAGATTTTCTCTGAAAGATCCTTTCAAAAGTGGTGAACACAAGATTTTTAAACTCATGGAAAAACCTCTTCTAGAAAAACTCCCCTATTACAATGTGCCCGCAAGATCTTATAAAACTAAGAAAATTTACATCCTTTGAAGAATATAACCAAAAGCCCTCTGCATTTGCACATTATGAAAGCATCATCATGCAATTTTTTATAATTTCCTTGTCATGCTGATCTTTTCATCATTACTATCCTTTCATAGGCATATCATGGAAATTATTATTCCTTTATCAACTTCCTCACAATGATTATTTTCTTTTAGTGCATGCAAATGATGCAGGAGCATCCTTGGGTCATTAGAAATCTTACATCACCCAAAAATATTTCCTTTCAGTTTTGTTCCTATTTTCCAGTTTCTGTGTTTTTAGTGGTGTTCTTTGGATTTGGATCATTGGTTGTTGTGAACCTCAACGTTTGATCTAGACATCATGTTTTACTTATGTCTGGTTTCATACCTCAATCAGATACTTCACTGAGGAGATATTTTGGATTCATAGTCAGTTCTGTGTATTCTTCACATTCTAACAATCAATTGAATTTTTTTGATCTCACAAAGAAATTTCCCGATTGGTAAAGCTTAGTGGCTCATATCATGATTTTCCTAGATATTTGGTCGATGTCTCTCTTATATTGCACATCATTTCTACATCGTGTCACTACGATATTATAATTTGTGTGCTGACCTATATTTGCACATGTTATGTTTTCTTAGTCTTGGAAAATGTAATTGATCTGGCTGAAATATGAGTTACGAAGGTTCTATATATTGAGGCAGTTAATCTTTGTTGAGGGAGTAGCTGAGTAGAGATGGAATAAGTTGTAATACATCTTGAGTTTAATGTTGTAGGATTGTTTCTAATATTGGGTGTATGAGCCTAAGAATGTAAAGTTGTGTGTTGCAAGGCATTATGATGCATATGATTCTATGATAATGTGAAGATCTTGTGTAGCATGTTGATTATCAATTCTTATTTCTAGTATTAATTTTTCCACTATGTTTACTCTTGATGTATGGTTTGGACCATCTCCATTTGGGAAAATCCTACCATGACTGTGTTAGGTGGTATCTGAGAAATATTTTCTCTTGTAATAGAAGATCTAAGTTCCTAATCTTGTGAATCCCTAAGTATGTTGAAGGGTGGCAGAGAGTAGATTTCGATCAGACTAACTAAGGACTTACGCATGATGGTTAAGAAGAGATCTCTTGTTGGTTATGAAATTTGTATGAGTTTTTGAGGTATCCCATTGGTGAACCAATCGCCAAGTTCAAGGCAGGATACAAGTGTATTTTATAGATCACCAAGTGAGAAGAAATTGACACCTTATAATCAGATTGTCAAGCTAAGGCAGTTGCACCTGAGGATTGGGAGAAAATCCACCAAGAAGAATGGACCTAAGAAAGTTAGAAAAAATGATGGAATAATTTAAAAATGAGATGAGGACCGAGATTCAAAATGACCTAGTTGGATTATGAAGGAATCATGAGACTGAAGAGGAATATGAGGAAGTTTATGAAGATCTTGAAACTGTAGATATTGAGATCCCTACAAATGAAGAAAGCTTGTTGAGAGCTATGACACAATTAAGTAATAGTCATAGGATAAAGGTTTCTACTTTTTTTGGTTCATTGCATCTTGAGGATTTGATAGATTGGATTGGTGAATTAGAAGGCTACTTTGAGCTTGAAGATACATAGATCTACAAAGCGTTAGGTTAGAAAAGACCAAGTTGAAGGGTTATGTTTCCTTATGATGGAAAGAGTTGAAGAAATATAGAGAGGAAAATGAAAAAATGAAAATCACTAGATGTAGGGTAATGGTTGCTAGATTGAAAGATAAATTAAATCATGAGGACTATGAATTGGAATTGTTCAAGAAATTTTAGAACTTCAAGAAAAAAGACATGAGTGTGAGAAAATACACCAAGGAATTTTATAAGATAAATAACAAATATTGTAGGAGCTAAAGTGAATCCTTGCGTTATAGATCTAGTTAATTCAATGAAATCAAATCTACAACCACTAACTTCAACCCTTGAATTTAAATCTTTCATCAAGGTTTGTAACATTCAATAGTAGATCTATGGAAATCCAAAACTCCTCATCATTATGAATATAAATTTCCACTCAATCCTATCATAGGATTTCTAAAATTCTTGATTAAAAACACGCTCTCATTCTGATTGGACTTCTTAAAGGTCAACGTATAGCCTCCCAATAGGTAAGGAGTTTCTCTAAAATATATCTACCTTTGACAAAGCTAGTCTATGTTGGGTTGATCACATAAGGTAGCACCCCCTCCAATCTTTTGGCAAAAATTTTAGCCAAGATCTTATATGATACATTGAGTAGGGTGATTGACCTCCAGTTTTTATCAATGACTTGTTTCCTTCCTTGGGAATTAGTTAAAGAAGACAACTATTAATATCTCTACCTAAAGAATATTTGGGGAATGCTTCCTCATTAACTAGCTTAAGCTCTTCATAATTTGATTTGATATTTCTCTTGTAGAATTTTTGGGGTAGCCTATTTGGGTTTGGAACCTTGTCATTACTCAAGGTCTATATAGAAAAATTAATTTCATCCACCCAAATTTCCATGTCCAATAATTTCACTTCTTCCTTACTTATTTTACAAGGAATGATATTACTAATCTTTTCCTTGGCTTCCTCCTTTTATGCTCCCTCATCTTCAAAGGTGAAGAGCTTACTATAATACTGATAAAAATCCTTCATAATATTTTTTTGTTCTGTCAGATTTGCGCCTTCTTCCCATATGCTATCAATCAATTATTTGGCTTCCTTTCTTCTAAGTATCTAAAAGAAAAAAAATTATCGTTTATCCCCATGACTAAGCCAATTAATCCTAGCTCTCATTGTTTCTCTTAGTATTCATTTATTTGGCAACCTTCTCAGTGAGTCCCTAGCTTGCATGAGAATCTCATTGGCCTCCTGATTGGATGGCTCCTTTTGTAATGATTCTTATACCTATGCCAAAAAATGATGCATCTTTGTCTCATCACTTATATCATCTTTATCCCTTTTCTTTCCTATAATTTGAAATAGAGTTCTCCAATTCTTAGTGTTTTGAGTCAATCTTCCAATGGCACTAGGGTGTCTAGGGATCCATTTAATGACTATTGAATGATAGAAATTGCACCCATCACATCCTCATCATTATGAAACATGGTGTTGAGGGATAAAGAATGTTTCCTAAGCTATTGAGAGGGGGGATCAAGATTAGAGATCCTAGCAAGAATATGATGGTGACCTGATAAAGTGTATGGAACCACCTTAACAAGACTGCCAAACTAGTATTTATTCACTTGGAAGACACTCTTGTTTAGCTATACCTTAACTAGTCTACGATAAAATATTTGGTTACCCTGTTTTAAGTTACAAAATGTAAACCAAACATCCTTGGTGTTATATTTCCTTCCTACTAGTGGTTCAAGCAACCTATATTTTCTCAACACCTTATAGTTTAAAAAAATTTCATCACCCTTCCTTTCAAATTTTTCTTCCACCTTCTTTTCCTTGAGCATTATCATTCATGTTAAAGTCCCCTCCATGGTCCATGACACCTCTTCTAAATGAAGTTTCATTTCCATAGTTCATTAATCTCAATATAGTCATTGGAAGTATAAACAAAACAAAATCCCATCTCCTTCTCTTTGATTTTTTGAATGATCCATACTACCTAGTTACAAGGGGAACATCCCTACCTATCCACAAAGTTCTTCCACTTCAAGCCCATGAAATTGGCTACCCCCCTTTTACATTTTGCGTGTTTAGTAGTGAAGGCCATAATGTATCTCCAAATGCACTCTAAACTGATCTTAAGGTTGAACTATACAACCTTCACCTCTTGTAACATGAGGATGTCTATTCCTTTCTACATCAAGAGGAATCAAGTTTAACTATGTATTTTATGTATGATAATTCAAATCCCCTCACATTCAATGAAGTTAATTTAAGATCCATAATCAATTAGTTAAAGGGCAATATCCATGGGATCCTTTTAGCTCTCATAGCATTTAGGGAGTTGTCCTTTAGTGGCTCTAGTTTCCTTCTTATTATTGTTGGAGCCATGGGGCCTACCCTTTTTCCTCTTAGTTTAAAGTCAAAAGTCTTTATATTTTGAGTGGGGGATCAGTGGCCTTCTTAGGATCCTTAGACCTCCCCACTTTATTATTTTTATCTTTCTCCCTATCCCTCTTCATACCTATCTCCTTCATGGCTTCTTCAATGATATTTTTTTCCTTTCTTCTACTACAAGGGACAATGGTCCAGCATCTATTCTCCTGACCTCTTCCACTTTTAGTCTAAGGGGGATCATCTCTAATCTCCCCTTCCTCCAAACTCATCAAATTGGTCTTCCTAGAGAGAGGTTCCCTACCAAAAAATTTCTAAAGAGGCCCTAGAGGGGGATTGGCAGCAAGGATAACCACAAAAGAGAAGTTGGAGAAGTAGTCCTTGGAGTTTGAATAATAAACACTTTTGAGGAGGTCCAAGACCTCCTTAGTATATGTCACCTCAAGAGTTGAGGGAGGGTTCCCCCACTAACATCCCCTCTCCTAGGGATATTCATAACTCTATAAGCGACATTACTCTTACCATCAAAATATACATCCACTTTTTTTCTCATTGAAGCAGCAAGGGTATCCTCACTACCAAGACCATGAATCCTCCTCCATTCTGACTCATCACCCAGCCCAAAATTAATAGTATCTTCAATCCTCTTCCTAGTATTACACACTCTCTTAAGTCTCTATACAACCAATTAGTATGCATTTAAATTATGTAATTAGCAAGGATGTTTAAGGGGGCTCCCGGAAGGGGCTATCCAGTAAAGGAGAGGAATGATCTCCACTAGGGGTGAGGAGGGATAGAGGAATGAATATTTCCACCACTGTTTGGAGGGTCACTTCTCTTAATAACAAATCCTGGTTCATTTATCTTTTCTATAATGGTCATTTTGTTAGGGCCAAAATCTAGAGTGGAGTCATCATTTTTCAGGGGCTCAAATAGAGTGGCCATGGCAAGATCAACTTGCAAGGGGTCACTAGGATGATATTTTTTAGGGAAGGGAGTTATCTCACAAATGAAAGATCATATAGGGTGTAAGATAAATCTTGCATCACCCAAAAGTATTGTCTAGTTTTTTGTAATAAGGGCTAAGTTGAACAAGGTTACTATTTTTAGCAAGTCTACTATTTTTAATAATCATTTTGTTTGAGCATGGATTGTTCCAATTACTTCCTTGGAGGTTGATTTTGGATATATAGGCATTTCAGTAATGTTTCATGGCAAGATCAAGTCTAGTTTTGAAGATATTGAATTTTTTCAGTTTTGGGAGGGTGGTACGAAAACTTTAAATTTAAATTTCAAGGCCTTAGAGGTTCCCAAAGGGGTCAAAACTTGTTAGGGACATCACTTTTTTGTCCTAGGTTGTAGACCACTTCGGGGTATTTCTAAAAAATGGTTATAATAGTATATCAGGACCATGAGTCAAAAGTTATGGCTTCCAAAAGTTGTACCATCAAGACTCAAGTTTCTATCCAAAAAGGAAGAGAGAGAAATCACTTAGGTGAGAAATAGAACCCTAGGTGCCAAAATGGGAAAGTTTCACTTTGTAGAATATTCTAAAGTGGTTATTAGTGCTGCATAAACAAAGATGAAGGTGGGTTTTGGGGTTAGTTCCAAAAGGGTAGTTTGTGGCTGTCATGCCCAAAATTTTACGCCCAAAAATGCAACAACTTTTTTTTTAAAGGTTGATCTAAAGGTAGAATAAAAAAGAACCACATGTAGAGTTAAAGGGAATCATGAATGAATGTCAACATCCCTCAACCCAATGTCAAACCTCCTAGGTTTACGTTGTTCAAGATTATAGTTAAGTACTCGATCTATCTAAAAGTTAGCTGAGTTCATACTTTTACTAGGGTTACCCCTTAAGATTAACATAAAGTCTAACCTAAATACAAAAGCTAATTAGGTTGTTTAAATTTGGTCTTTGGTAGAGTTTGATTATGTGAAGGCGAATCTTCCTAAGAATGCTAAGACCATAATTAAATACTTTAACCAGTTAACCCTTTACATAAATCTACCTACAACTTACTAAGGAAAAACTTACAATTAATGGTTAAACCGTAATATTATTTTTATGATAGCCATTACACTGGCCACATATAATGGCCACGTAAAAATAACATTAACAGGTTGGGCATCCACCTAAAATATTATGTACTCATAATAAATTTCCCTAAATTGGATAACTTATTTAAAAAATTTCTTTAAAATAAATAGTTTATTCATTCAAACTAAATCTATCCCTCCTACCAAGGTAGTGAAATTTAGTTATAGCCTTATGGTGATAAAATCGACTGATATTAAAGTCATTAATAATCATTCCTTCTTTTTTTTTAATAATTTAATCTCACATGTCGACTATAATAATCCTTTTATTTAACAAAAAAAAATCGACCTTAGAATATCCTTTTGAGAAATTTACTCCATAATTAATAAATTTGATTAATATCTTCATAAATTTATTCAATTATAATATATCATTGTTAAAACCCATGAGATATTTTTATTTAAATTGATGTCTCTATAACAATCTAATCCATTAAATCGGTTTATATTATTATTCCTAAGTTGCCTTTAAAAGAACCCCATAAAAAAAAAAACACTTCCCACCAAAAATAAAAGTCCACCCTTTTGAATTCTCTAACCCTAATTTGAAATTAGGGTTAGGGCAAAAGAAAAAGAACCTAAAAGTTAAAATCTTCCTCTTCTCCAAACCCTAAGGAGGATTATTTTCCTCTTCTTTGTTTTGTGTAGGTCTACAAGTTATTATTATG
>MU224589.1:414498-437336 GCA_018584345.1 Thuja plicata | reverse complement strand
ATTTATATTTGTTTATCTCTTTTCTTTTGTCTCCTGCTCTATTGTGTTTTTTTTTTTTACTGTTATTATTCTACTTCATTTAGCAGTAAACATAGCAGTAAAAGAAATAAATTACAGAAGTTGAAGTTTCAGGAAAAGAGTGGGTATCCTTAGAGAATAAAAATATTCCTATGGGGTATATGCATACATATGTTTTAAAGTGTTTTCTTTTATTTAAAAAAAAAATACAACTAGATTTCTTCCTCCTAACTTTTAGAAATAAAAATAAGATCTTTATACATTCAAGAGCATTAACACAAATTTGAAGGTCTTTAACATTGATAATCCCATTTCACACAAGAATGCTTATTTTCAGCCATATGACTCTACACTTTATTTCTTTCTCTATTTACATTACTATTATTTTCCTCATGGCCTTTACATAATCATGAAGTGATGTACATAAACTAATGTATCCCCCTTTTTTTTTTATCCATGTCCCACACTAAACTTCAATGTAGTTCCAACTTCACAAATCTACAAAAACAAAACAAGGGAAAACACATGGGACCATGGGTTTCTCACCACCCAACCTAGGCCTCTTATGAGGCAACCCCCGATCTTGGAGAACCAAACAAAGGTGGGTGACAATCAAACTAACATTTAACAAAAAACAAGGAGACAATAAAAACTCACATTTTACTCTCAACCCAAAGGCTATCACAATGGGTCACACAAGGACCCTAAAATGGGGTGAAGTGGACCAAATACCCAAGGGAGAAGGCCAATCCAAAAACATACTAAAATCAAGCCCTCACATGACTTACAAAGAAGGTAACTTTCACCTCAATAACAAAACCCATATTTCATCAACATGTCCTTATGTCCCCCAAGCAAAACAACAATCAAGGATGGCTTCATGGAGCCCATACTCCGTGATTTTTCCCTCTCCTCCTTAAGGAGAGACTCTACACCAAGGGCTATCAAACTCCTCCACCCCCAAGGCTGCTCTTCCCTCCAAAGCGTGAGTGAGCCATGAGACTCGCATTAACAACATTTACAAGGAAAGAAGCAAAACAAATACTTCACAACAAAAAAAAAAAAATTTAACTACAAGAACATAACAACAATATTCTCACAAAACACACACAACATTCATCTTTCTTGCAAGAACAAAATAGAACAACAAGAAATGAGATGCAATATGTCCACCAACCTAGATCAAAGCTTATGGAAAGATAGTTGTAGAAGAGCTACCTTTTAGCCTAAGTCCTCTTTCCAATGTCACCAACTCTAGCTAAGTCTCTAAGTTAGAGAGTGGGTGTTCAAACTCTCCAAAATGGAGAGTGCCCAGTAAAAAGCCACTAGGAACTCATGAGGAGAAGGAAAACCCTCTAATGGGTCTCTCTTCCCTAAATTCTTACAACTTTCTAAAAATGGATCCAAAAAGGAAAACTCCAAAAAGGTGAGCAATGTCTTTGCATAAAAATAGAAGAGTGGTCTATCAAAGATCAAGCCTCACAAGAGTTGACTTTCGTCCAACTTGGGAAACCAACTTTTGGAAGGGTCACATGGTCAACTAGAGGCTATCCTCGGGTTAAAATGGCCCTTATATATTGGTATAACAAGTGGACTACCTAAAAATGACCCCAACACATCCCTAGGCACTTTTTAACCCCTCCGAAAATCCACTATAAGGGTACTTACGAAATTCAAATGAGATGACCACACCTCCATCTCACAAACCAAGGTATGCATATGGGGATTCACTAATGTACTTACATAGGTAGGTGGATAACCATTCCAAAGTTGACATGTCATGGTCTTAAGTACAATCACAAGTGTCAAATGACACACACAAACATTTACACATCACTAGACCATGTCATATCCACTTGGGCATAACCACAAGGAAAATAAATAAATATGAAAATATATTTAAGGAATTTATTCCCACAATCAAACATTTACATTTACAAATTAAATTACGATACAATGAGGTCTTTCCTTGCATGAGATGCAACCTTGGCTTAAACTGAGTTCACATATACCTATGTTTGGTTCCCCAGATAAAATACCATGGTCTCATACCTACACACTCGATTCAAATATCAGTAGTTCGAAGAGATAAATATACATCATAAAGAAATAAGAAATGTTCAAAACTTAAGGGAACATCATCATACTAAGTTTATAACTTAAGATCACAAGAATATAATAATTTTAGTTAAGCATATAACATAAGGTAAGATTCACATTGCATGATATCTAAATTTAATATTCATTTCTAATAATTCTCCTTTCATCAATAACCCATAACATAACCATAATGTTTTCTAAATCAATTATCTCAAAATGAATGTCCATAATAGAAACATAATATATTCCATAAGGTGCATCATAAAGTATGATGTATCTAGCATCCAAAATGATCAATCCCTGACATATAGCATAAAATCCATAAGGTCCATAGTGCATCAAAATATAAAGTATCATGTGCTAAATCTATCATATGCAAAAAAACTTGAAACTACGATGGGGTTCGGGGTGAGGCCTCACAGCCTCATGGAGAGAGAGAGAGAGAGAGAGAGAGAGAGGTCCTAGGTCCCATTAGGACCCATTAGGACCCTTTAGGACACATTAGGGCCTCTTAAGACCCCTTAGAATACAATAATCATCGTAGGACATAGTAATGGGCTCTAATGTGTACTAGTATGTCATAAGAGGTTTTAATGGGTTCTAAGTGGTCCTAGGAACCCTTAGGACCCATTGCAACCCCTTAAGACCCATTCAGATACATTAGGACTCATTAGGACACCTTAGAACACATTAATAGTCATAGTACGCATGAGAGAGAGAGAGAGAGAGATAATTAATCATCATAGGACACTCTTTAGAGTTCTAAGTGGTTCTAATATATCATAGGGGTCATAATGGGTCCTAAGTGGTCCTAGAATCCTTTAGGAACCATTACAACCCCTTAGGACACATTAGGATCTCTTATGACACATTAGGACCTCTTAGGACCCCTTCAAATTCATTAATCATTGTAGGACACACTAATGAGCTGTAATGTGTCCTAATGTTTCTTAAGGGGTTCTAATGGGTTATAAGTGGTCCTAGGAACCCTTATGACTGATTACGATCCCTTAGGACCCATTAAGACCCTTTATAGAACATTAGGACCTATTATAACCCCTTAGAACACATTAATAGTCATAGGACTCTTTAGAGATAGAGAAGGTGAGGACCCATTACAACCCCTTAAGATGCTTCTCTCTACATCTTAAGGATCATAAGGATTTTCAAGGGGTCCTAGGATATATTATTGTGTCCTAAGACCCCTTAACATGCACTAATGAATAATAAGGGGTCTTAATGGGTCCTAAGACACAATAATGTGTCATAGGACCCCTTATGACCCCTTATAGCCCTTTAGGACCACTAAGATGCATGGTAAGGGGTCCTCAGGGGTCCTAGGACAAATTAATGTGTTGTAGAACTCTTTACGACCCCTTAGGACCCATCTCTGTACATCTTATGGGTAGTAGGATTCTTTAGGTGTCTTAGGACACATTAATGTTTCCTAGGACCCCTTAGACACCTTACAAACCCCTAGGGCCCCTTACCACACACTAGTGAATGGTAAGGGGTCCTAAGGGGTCTTAAGGGGTTATAATACACATCAATGTGTCCTAGGACCCTTCATAACCCCTTAGAAACATTTAAGACACCTAAGATATATGACAAGGGGTCCTAAGAGGTCATAAGGGATTGTAGCACACATTAATATGTCCTAGAATCCCTTATGACCCCTCAGAACCCTCGAGGACCCCTCTCTCAAAATTTTAGGGATTGTAATGGTTTTTAATGTGTCTTAGGACTTCTTAGACCCCTTACAACCCCTTAGAAAACCTTACCATACACTAATGAATGGTAAGGGGTTCTAAAGGGTCATTAGTGGCCTTAAGGGGTCCTAGAACACATTACTATGTTGTAGGACCCCTTACAACCCCTTACAATAAGCAAATGAATTTTAAGAGGTCCTAAGGTTTTCTCAGTGGTCTTAAGGGGTCCTAGGAATCATTACTGTGTCGGATGACCCTTTAAGACCCCTTAGGACCCCTTATCATACACTCATGTATGACAAGGGGTGTTAAGGGGTTGTAAGGGGTCTTAAGGGGTCCCGTGACACATTAATTTGTCATAGAACCCCTTATGGCCCCTTAGGACCCTTTATCATGCCTAAGATGTAGGGAAATGGCTTATAAGGGGTCGTGGGACCCCTAATGACCCCTTCATACCCTTTAGGAATCCTGTCTCTACATATTAGGTGTCACCTTAAGATGCCTCTCTCAACATCTTAAGGGTCATAAGGATTTTCAAGGGTTCCTAGGATATATTAATGTGTCCTAAAACCCCTTAACATGCACTAATGAATGATAAGGGGTCTTAAGGGGTCCTAACACAAAATAATGTATCCTAGGACCCCTTATAGCCCTTTAGGACCCTAATATGCATGGTAAGGGGTTCTCAGGGGTCCTAGGACAAATTAATGTGTTGTAGCACTCCTTATGACCCCTTAGGACCCATCTCTCTACATATTATGGGTAGCAGGATTGTTTAGGGGGCTTAGGATACATTAATGTTTCCTAAGACCCCTTACAACCCCTAGGGCCCCTTACCACACACTAATGAATGGTAAGGGGTCCTAAGGGGTCTTAAGGGGTCCTAATACACATTAATGTGTCCTAGGACACTTCATAACCCCTTACAAACTTTTAAGACAACTAAGATATATGATAAGGGGTCCTAAGAGGTCATAAGGGATCATAGGACACATTAATATGTCCTACAATCCCTTATGACCCCTTAGGACCCTCGAGGACCTCTCTCTCTAAATTTTAGGGATTGTAAGGGTTTTTAATGTTTCGTAGGACTTCTTAGACCCCTTACAACCCCTTAGAAATCCTTACCATACACTAATGAATGGTAAGGGGTTCTAAAGGGTCATTAGTGGCCTTAAGGGGTCCTAGAGCACATTACTGTGTTGTAGGGCCCCTTACAACCCCTTACAAAAAGCTAATGAATTTTAAGAGGTCCTAAGGGTTGCTCAGTGATCTTAAGGGGTCTCAGGACACTTTACTATGTTGTAGAACCCTTTAAGACCCATTAGGATCCCTTATCATGACAAGGGGTCTTAAGGGGTTGTAAGGGGTCTTAAGGGGTCCTATGACACATTAAATTGTCCTAGAACCCCTTATGACCCCTTAGGACCCTTTATCACACCTAATATGTAGGGAAATGGGTTATAAGGGGTCATGGGACCCCTAATGACCCCTTAGTACTCTTTAGGACTCCTCTCTCTACATCTTAGGTGTCACCTTAAGATGCCTTGCTCTACATCTTAAGGGTCATAAGGATTTTCAAGGGGTCCTAGGATATATTATTGTGTCCTAGGACCCCTTAGAATACACTAATGAATGATAAGGGGTCTTAAGGGGTCCTAAGACATAACAATGTATCTGAGGACCCCTTATGACCTCTTACAACCCTTTAGGACCCTAAGATGCATGGTAAGGGGTCCTCAGCGGTCCTAGGAAAAATTAATGTGTCGTAGCACTCCTTATGACCCCTTAGGACCCATCTCTCTACATATTAGGGGTAGTAGGATTGTTTAGGGGTCTTGGGACACATTAATATTTCCTAGGACCCCTTACAATCCCTAGGGCCCCTTACCACACACTAATGAATGGTAAGGATTCCTAAGGGATCTATGGAGTCCTAATACACATTAATGTGTCCTAGGACCCTTCATAACCACTTACAAAATTTTAAGACACCTAAGATATATGATAAGGGGTCCTAAGAGGTCATAAGCGATTAGAACCCCTTATGACCCCTTAGGACCCTTGAGGACCCCTCTCTCTAAATTTTAGGGATTTTAAGGGTTTTTAATGTGTTGTAGGACTTCTTAGACCCCTTACAAACCCTTAGAACACCTTACCATACACTAATGAATGGTAAGGGGTTCTAAAGTGTCGTTAGTGGCCTTAAGGGGTCCTAGCACACATTACTGTGTTGTAGAACCCCTTACAACCCCTTACAATAAGATAATGAATTTTAAGAGGTCCTAAGGGTTTCTTAGTGGTCTTAAGGGGTCCTAGGACACATTATTGTGTTGTAGGACCCTTTGAGACCCCTTAGGACCCCTTATCATACACTAATGTATGACAAGGGATCTTAAGGGGTTGTAAGGGGTCTTAAAGGGTCCTATGACACATTAATTTTTCCTTGAACCCCTTATGACCCCTTAGGACCCTTTATCACACCTAAGATATAGGGAAATAGGTTATAAGGGGTCGTGGGACCCCTAATGACTCCTTAGTACCCTTTAGGAATCCTCTCTCTACATCTTAGGTGTCACAAGGGTTTTTATGTTGACATAAAACACATCACTATGTCTTAGGACCTCTTAAGACCCCTTAGGACCCCTTACCATACACTAATATATGGTACAATATCATAAGATGTCTTAAGGTGTTCTAGGACACATTAAGGTGTTCTAGGACACATTAATGTGTCCTAGAGCTCCTTATGACTCCTTAGGACACTTTAAGATCCCTAAGATGTATGATAATGGGTTTTAAGTTGTCCTAAGGGGTCATAAGGAGTTGTAGGACATATTAATGTTTCCTAGGACCACTTAACACCCGTTACGACCCATGAAGACCCCTCTCTCTACAGCTTAGGGGTTGTAAGTGATGTTAAGGGGTCCTAAGACACATTAATGTGCCCTAGGACTCCTTATACCCCTTATCGCCCCTTGGGACCCCCTACCATACATTAATGAATGGTAATGGGTCCTAAGGTTTCCTAAGGGTTAAAAGGGGTCCTAATACACATTAATGTGTCCTAGGACCCCTTTGGAACATTTAAGACCCTTGAATACCCCTCTCTCTACATCTTAATTGTCATAATGATTGTTAAGGTTTCTTATCACACATTAATGTGTCCTAGGACCCCTTAGACCACTTACAACACGTTAAAAAAGCATTTTTTTAATGGAGAGAGAGAGAGAGAGAGAGAGAGCTCTTAATGGGTCCTAATGCATAGTAATGTGTCTTATGACCCCTAAAGACCCCTTAATGTGAACTAGGACCCCTAATATGTTTTCTTAGGGTTCTAGAGAGAGAGAGAGTACTTTAAAAAGATCCATCTCATAGGTCTAGGGAATCCTCTAGTACACTCAGGCCACCCGAACGAGTCTAGCCTTCTACTATGGATTCTATCATAAGAGAAGTGCTAAAATCACATGAGTAACATCTTATAATGCCAATAAAACTATGTATAAACATTCATAAGGTATAACATATAACTTTCCACATGCATTAACACAATGTTCCATAACTTGTTAATAAATCTCAGGAACCCTCATGTGCCTGAAATTTGGCTGAGTCTGATTTTTTTTAAAAATCCCCAAAATCTAAAATCTGCATCTTAACTCCTATGAAGCTAAAACCTATCTCAAACATCCTGAAAGGTATTTATACAAATATAACTTAAATTATGACTTATAATTAAATGTTATATTTGTATAAATCCTCTCTCTCTCTCTCTCTCTCTCTCTCTCTCTCTCTCTTTCATTTTGCTATTTTGTGTCTAATATAGGGCGTACGCCCTATAGGGCACACACCCTATAGTGAGTATAGGGAATGCACCCTACAGGGTGTGCGCCATTTTAATGACATTGATATTTACCAAGCCTAAGGCCTGGATTTACCTTGGAGTTCCAACCCAAAGGCCTATAGGATTCAAGCAGGCCTCAGACATCTTTTCCAACAAACATAGAAAAAATTAACATTTTTTCTTGCGTGCCCTCTGTCAGGTTTTCACATGGTTCAATAACAATAAAATAAGATGACATGATATTGAACATCTCTTTGATAGCTATCTAACGATGTAAATTATTTTGAATTCTCATTATGTTCAACTTTTCATTTTTAATTTATTTTCTAAGTATGTCCGATTTTTGTCAAAAACCAATGTGTATTCATTTGGGCTTAGATTTTGGCTCGTTCATTGAATTTTGAAACAAATTACATTTATAGAAACTAGACTCCATTCTACACACTTTAAAAAAAAAAGAAGTTTTTATTTTCAATTAGTTTTCAATGATTTCTAGGGGGAGCACACAGAAATTTCATGTTTTCAGGATGTGTCCACTTCAGAAAATGGTAAAAAATCATACTTTCATCAAAAAATTAGTAGAAAAATCTTGGATAAACTAGGTGGTGTTAGCTAATTTCTCACTAGAGTGATTAAAGTTTTTTTTTTAAAAGTTAACATTTTAGGGGGAGCACACCAGACGCTATGTTATGCTTTTCACAAAAAGTAGGACCACTTTTTGTGCTTTCCCTTTTTGACGGCCTTAATCTACACCATTTCTATAAAAAAATAGTAGTTTAGAAACTAGAATCGGAGTAGAACAACTCTTGTTTTCATCACATTTTAAAATTTTGAGTGTAACTATCCTCAATTCCTCATTGAAGTTCAGAGTTTTCTGATTTCAAAAAAAAAGTGGCATCTTATACCCCCTTTTTGGTCCCCCATCTTTGTGCACTTACCCCTAATGTGCATAATTTATATATCAAGGCTCTAGCTTCTAAAATTATGGGCTCTACTATGTTTACCAGTTTAGATAGCTTCACCTTTTGTAGTGCCACTTCTTGGCTTATCTTCTCAACTAACTTGAATTCATATTTCTTCTCAAGTCTAGCCCCCATAGCATTTTCAACATCTATGTTCTGAGATGTGATGGTATCGGTAAGAACCACTAATTTATCAAGCATGGGGGTTGTTTGATCAACGTCTATGTCAAGTACAATTTGTTGAAGGATTTCTCTTGCAACTTCAAGTACCTTTGCTTCCTTTGTGGCTTTTCTCAACTTGTCTTACATGGCTTTCCTTTCACAAAGTCTTGCATACTTTTTTAACTCAGTAGGATCCAATGTTTTAGGATCACATACTAGAATCTCAATTATTTCATCCAGAGTAACTGGATTCTTGTTCTTTCTCTTTTTCATCTTTAAGATTTGGGTAGAGGCAGATGTATGAACTACCATTGCTAGCTCATTTGTTTTCTTTAAGGTGCTCGATGAAGGATTTGAAGATGAAACCTCTTGTCCCTTCTGCTTAGGGTTCACCTATCGGTTAGGTAAGACATCTTTCCATCAACCTTGGGTGGTCCAAAATATTTATCTTCTATTCTCTTTTGAGAATCTTCTATCTTTTCCTCTTGACTCTTCTCCTTCTGCTTGTCCTCTTCTACTTTTTGTGTATCTTCTTTATTCTAATTAGTAGAATTGTCTTTTTGATCATCGGTTGCACCTTGATCTACAGTTATATATTTTGGCTCATCTGTTGTGTCTTTTGCTTCTACATCACCCTTGCCTTTAGGTATTCTTGTATCTGCTGCATTTGATTCTTCATTTCCTTCTAGCAGATTGATGACATTCATCAATACTGGCATATTATTCCGCATGCTAGCCTGTGCTACATCTAGAGTTGTGTCTTGCTCATTGGTTTTAGCTTGTTGAGCAATGAAATCTTCATCTTATTGTAGTTGATTTGTAGGGTCCAGTCCTGTGATATCAATAATGGAAGTGTCTGGCCATATCTCATCAGCAACATCCATGTCCTTATTTCCTTGTGTCTCCAATTCTAGTTTCTTGGTTTGATCCTTAAGTGATATGAAAATGACATCATCTTATTTCTATGGATCTTTATCAGAGTCATAATGAGTGATGTATTGAATGTCAAGATCATCCATGACTTTTTCTAAGTCAATTGGCTCATTATTATCTACATTATCCAAAGCAATGTGATTAGGACTTGCTTTATCTTTATGCTCCTCTACATAAGGTGTGTTGGTAAGAAGTAATTGATTCTCACAACTTGTTGACTATGTAGGTAGATCTAGGATTTTTCTCCATTTGGCCTCGATCATGCTGTCCAACTCTATAAATTTATCCTGAAGCACCTTGTAAGCTCTTAACTTTGCTACAAATTTACTTGAGTGCTTTTCTATTATTTCTTTGATCTCTTCCATTTTTTATTTGGGAGGCATGAGTGTGACAAGTACCCTCTCCCTTGATTCCTTTTCTATGTGTAAAGCATATGACCATTGTTGTGAAATTTTTTCACCTAGTTCCTTGGGTATTTGGCCTACAAATTCTACTTGTACATATTTGAACTTGACCATTGCCCTGATTATTGCATCTTGTATTTTATGTTGATCCTCTGGCTCAAGTTTTTCCCATTGTTTGATTTTCCTATCAGTCATTGTACCAGTTGTAGCAATTGAATTGGCAATTTCATCCATTGTTCTAGGGGCTGTGATTTTCTTCTCTACATTAGGCTCATCCTCTTTTGAATCTTCTATGTTAGCTTTGGTCTTGACCAGTCTTTTCCTTCTTTTGGTAGGTGTTTGTTTCATAGTTTTCTTCTCTGTTTGTTGCTTCCTCTTATAGGTCCTCACTTGACATTTCTTGAGAGGTGTAGTGGCTTTTATAGTTTGACTTATTATTCTTTGATCTGCTGTGGTTGTTGGTTTCTTTATAAAAGGTGAAGGTGTTTTAGATTTAGTGACCTCAGAATTTGATTCTTTCTCATGTTTCTCTTCACCGATGGTACCCTTTTCCTTGGTTTCCTCTGTTTGTTCTTTCTCCTCCTCATTTACCAGTAGTATCTTTTTAAGATTCTTTACCATCTTGTTTTTCTGGTTGACAGTCTTCTTGATTACTAGGCCTCTTTTTATCTTGGACTTCTCCTCTTCATATATCCCAATCTTGGTTGCTTTCTATCAAGTGGTTCATTTAACAATGCATCAATTTTATTTGTTGCTTGATCTATGTTAATCTCATAGTCAAGAGGTGATAATCAGGTTGTCCTTGGTACAACTGGTTTAATGTGAGTGAAATCTGTATCCACCATAAAACATATTTCATTCCTATTCTTTTCAATCAACTGTTCAGGGATCCTCCCTCTCTCCATCATCTTTTCCTTGAAGTCAAGGAAGTATTTAGTCATTACTGAATAAAAATTGTCACCTAGTGACTTGATAAGGTCACTAATCTGCAATGTGATTGGCTTGGTAGTGTCCCACTTCACTTTTCCAACTGAAGGAAAGTGTTCTTGAAAATAAAAGAATATACACATAATAAGTGAACTGAACTTACATGTGTTTGTCTTTGCAGACCTCATTGTTGTCATATTCTCATCAAGTTGCTTTAGCAGGATCTCACATAGATCTATTTGTATTCCCTTCGTGACTATCTTGTAAGATGTTCTTACTATTGTTGATACTATGCTATTTATCCTGCTATCTTGGAATATTTTGTAACCTATTACACATGCACCAAACCTTAGTTCCTCGTTGGTGATGGTGTTCACCTTAAGTCCTCTGTTATCCCATTCAACATTTGTGATTTTTCAACTTCTAGCTAGGAGGGATGATTTTGAGCCTTAGGTTTGTCGGTTATGGGGTAACAAGTTACAGCATGTAACACATCCTTTGTGATCTACTTAGGTTCATCCAACCATAACTTATGGTCATGCATTCTGCTCAGAACTAACCTAATCCAGCTGGTTTTCAAAACCCTCAAGAAATATAGGGTATTAGTTATGCCTTTTACCTGTAAGTGTTTGTGTTCTTCCTTCTAGTTCCCTTGTTCATCACACAGCTTCTTGTAAGCTTGATCTATCTCTAGATCACCAATCTTAGTGACCTTGCAGTGTATGTAGGATCTTACATCTTCTATTAGCAAAAATCTAGGTGGAATTTTTGAAAATGTGCCAGAATCATCAGGTTGCAATGCAATCTCTGGGAATATCTTGTACTTAGGTTCCACACAAGTTCTATTCTTTATCAACTTAACTACATTCTTCTTATCATTCTTCAATTTTACTATTCTTGAAGTGGTTGCCATCGTATTTTGATTTTAGGGCTTTTCCAAAAATAACAAAAGAGTTCTTCGGTGTGCTTGGTACTTTCTTCGATCCATGTGGTTGGTGAGTGATCTATTTGGAGTGCATTGGATCGAGTCAAGATCGCTCTGCTAAATCCTCTCTTATCTCTCTATTTTTTCTCCTCTCTTTCTTCTCAAATTGCATGTGCATAATGAAGCGCTCCCATGTAGTATTTATAGACTTTCCCTAAGTCTATCATAAATGCTGAACAACTCATCAGGTCATGAAGACGGAGTTCATCGAGAAGACTCTCAAATAACATTCTCGATGTAGACAGGATGCTTAGGATGGCTGTTAAGATTTTTTCTTTTACCAATGGATCTCAATGTAGTGTCAAGTTGACTTTGTGACTTTCTTCCTTACCGACGGGTGTCGGGTTACATTAGTGACTTAGCCTTTTTATGTGTTGACTGAAAATTCTCAACAAGTGTAGACAGCTCATCCCTTATATTCACCAATGATTTTCAGTTTGTATTTACCCGCGGGGTTGATTTCTCATAATTGTAACAAGTAACATAATATGCATCTTTATTCATGCAGATTTTGACTATCTTATCAATTTGTATAATGGAACTGATGCAAAATATGACTTGGTGTAGTGAAGTTCCATACTTACTTGTTCATCTTTAGGCAGGGGTAGTGATGTCACTAGATCCATGGGACGAGGTGTCACCTACTGCATTGCATGGTCCAGCTTCCTCAATGGTTGAAGCTTTCCTCAACATTTGCTTTCTCATTTTCTTGATGTCTTTAGTGGTGTTACCATTTGCAAAAGTGGTAGTTTCTGTTAATCGGTCTCTGCATTCCTTCTTTAGATGTCCAACCTTATGACAGTGTAAACATGCTATTCATGGGTTGGTCCAGCCTCTAGGCCTTCTAGTCCATGTTCTCATATAGTTTGCAGCGATGTGACCATATCTACCACATGCTGTGCATTTTATCCATGTATTGTAGTCCCAAACATATGAATTACCGATTCTGCTCAGCTTATTTGCATTTTCTTGATTTTTGGGTTTCCATGCTTCAATTTTCTTCTGCTTGCATTCAATAGATGTGTATCCATGCATTTTTCAGGTGGGACAATACTTTTCCATATAGGTTTCCTTCTTTGATTCTTTCACCTTTGATTTACATTCATAAGATTTATGTCCTTTCATGCTACAATTATAACAGTGTCCTATAAATATAAATGTAGTTTTAGGAATACCTTTTTCTTTGCCCCTGCAGACATTTGAGGTGTGGCCTTGATTTCCACAGTGATTTCATGTCAGCTTCCTTGATCTAGGATTGGTGTAAACATCTTTTGGATCAACTTCATTCGATGACTCTTCATGCTCAGTGTACCCTATTCCAGTGTTGGTGTTGGGTCTTCTTTGTGCTTTTAAGAATTCATCCATCCTTTTTGTACTCTCTTCAGCTCTCTTAATCATGTCATTATGTTGTTGTAGAATTCTAACCTCATGCTTTAGTTATTCATTCTCTTCTCTTAGTTCACCGATAAACTATATTCTTTCAATGAGTTCCATATTCATTATGCTTTCTTTTTGACTCATAAGAATAATCTGATTTGTAACCTCATGGTGATGCTCTGTAAGTCTTTGTATCTCATACTCCTTTTCTTGTAGCTTGTTTGTGATATTTCTTCTATCATTAATAGCTAGACTTCTTTCTTGTTCAGCTTTCCTTGCATTTTTCATGACATCAATCACTCTTACCATATGTGTCTCTTGACCGATTTGTAGAGATTTGACTTGTCCATCCAGATCTAGATTGATTTCAGTTAGGCTTGTGATGCTTTCTTCTGATGTATCTGATGTCTTGATTGTATTTGATCCTGAAGACTCAAAGAAATCTGTAATTTCTTCCTCATGATAATCTGTCTCATTATAGCAAGATGCCATAGTCTTCCTTTCATCCAGTAGTTGTCTCATGTTGAATCTAGCTTATTTATACTGTTCATAGAACATCTGAATTTCAAGCTTTTTATTCTCAATATTTTTATCAAGTTTGTACTTCTCTATTTTAGGATCTTTTCTCTTAATCCTTTAAGATTTCCAAGAAGAGACTCGGTTCTTATACCAATTGTTGGGATTAATGGGAAGTAGTACTGAGAGGGGAGGGGTGAATCAGTACTTCTAAAACTTTTAACACTTTTCACTTTTCATCATTAATAATCAATCTTTACTATATTACCGATCATATCTGATGTTCTTTCTTATGCATGTAGTATTAATTCATAAAATTAATTGTATGAAACATTCATAGAAATATTCATAAAAGTAATAAACATGTAACACAAGATATGATATCACAAAAAACTCTTGTTAGGAAGTAAAAAATACAGTGGGGATGGCAACCACAAAACTTCACTATCTGCAGAATGGAAGGGAGCCGGTAAAGGCTTACAATTGATCACTTCTGATGATCTACCCTATTAGGAGTATTAATGTGGAGACCTATTAGGATTTACTCTTTTAAGAGCTTTAGCAACACTGATGTAGTGTGCACTTGATTAAGAGATTTACAATAGGACTGTTAAGTCCACCTTCCTTGAAAGGATTTCTTAAGTGTACCCCACTTGTTAGAATGTGTACAATAT
This sequence comes from Thuja plicata, assembly GCA_018584345.1. Taxonomy (NCBI): domain Eukaryota; kingdom Viridiplantae; phylum Streptophyta; class Pinopsida; order Cupressales; family Cupressaceae; genus Thuja; species Thuja plicata. The sequence continues at coordinate 422,728 of MU224589.1, read as the reverse complement.
GTTTGACCTGACTATATGAAATCTATAATTGCTGATTAAAGATCCAATAAAGCTTACAGTATATGAATATCACCTATAGGGACTGATTAATACCTTTATCTGCTCGTCGGTAGCCCATGTTCTGTTCTTGACAACTAATTTGATCTTTTTCTATGCTATTGCATGAATTCTCTTGCCTGATCCTTAGATGCTCTCAGTGGCTACAATCATCATCGAACAACATATTCATAATTGATTGAGCATCTATTTATACAATTTATTTGACCTATTTTAGAATCACACATTACAATGTTAACTCTAGATCCAAGGTATACAACTTGATGTTGAACCTTTAGTTTGCATGTTTTAAATCAGTTAGACTGATAAAAATAATATTTACATTGCTTTACCCTCACGTAATGGATTTAAAACAAATCAAGAAGCTAAATATAAAACTTCAGTGATTTATCTGACGTGGAAAGTCAGATCATTTTTTTGCGGGATTTAATTGACTGTCGGTTCTTGATCGTCGGTGTGAACTGATAGTCTATCGGTGTTTCTTCTTTGAACTGATTGTCAGGTTCCCTTCATCTATCAGGTTCCTCTCTTGACTGTATCGTCGGGTTGCACTTTTGGTTACTCGTCAGGTTCCTTTGTCCTTTTTGTCATCAGGTAACACTGAATAGTGTTTGTCGGGATGCTTTGTACTTGGCAGTATCGGTAACCTTGGCATCGGGTAGTGTTGTGCTCTGTCTGTCCATGTAGTATAAACCAATGTTGTTTATCATGTTTTTCCTTGCATATGCTAATGGAAAAATATAATCTCTTCATAAACAATATTGAAACCCTAGTTTCCTTAAACACACATTATGCAACCAATCATTTAAGAAATTCCTACAAGGGATTTAAGCTATATCCAGGACCGCAGGAAAGATGGTACATTCTTAAATCTACATTTTTTCATTATTAATAACATTGGCTCATCTTTCTTGGTCGAGTCCTGAGTTGAGGTTTGTGCCATAAATTTTGCACTCTCCAAAAGACACAGCTTCCTTGAAAAGTTGCCTCCCAATGCCAATTGAGCACCACCGTGCGAGTCATCCTGCATAAAATGCGGTTGGTGAAAGCAATTAAGGAAGAAAGACCAATAGGGTGAGGATGGCCTCCTAGTTTACATTTTCTACGCCATTTCTCAAATTTTTTTTGATGTAGTGAGAGACAAGTCACAGAACTGAAAATTGTGAAAGACTATTTATTTTATTTTATTTTACAGTTATTACATTTGTTTGTACTTGGTGTAACAACATGGTGTTTTTATTCTATTGTCAATTACACAAACTATATTTTTCTCTATTATGGTTATAGTTACATCAATTGTATTTCTGCTAGGTAATTTTATTCACCTTACATGTAATCAATGAATAATCAAGGATTGATATCTTTTTCGCATTTTTTATCAGAGTAATACTAGTTCTTGTGACTGAATATCAGCAACCAGCAAAGATGCTATGAAGATAAATGTGAGAGGAGATTATTGTGGGGTGCAAGAAGGTAGAAATGAAAGATATTGATCATAGTGAGATGGAGATATTGCGAAATTGAAGATATATTTATTATATTGGTTGAGATATCCACATGATTGCTACATCGATAGAACACAATCTTTTTGTGAAATGGAAAAAGCACGAAGCTTGAAGCTGCTAGTTCAGAAGCAATCCAAGAGTTTGAGGATTTTTTGTTCGATACCATGTGAACAGCCGATCCTCTTTGATATCACTCAATTTAAGAGAGATGTATTGAGTTTACAAAGGCATTTGACCTTGGTTTAGTGATTTATTTTAATACACTTGAAATGATGTTAAAGAAGTGGAACTTGTTGAAGCAATGAATTGAAGCATGAATGAGTCTCTATTAGATCGTATCGAAAGGACCCAATACAAGCAGTCATAAAAGTGGTTGGATATTTTGAAAGAGGTAAGTTGAATATAGACGATACGCTTACCTATATCCAATATTGAAATGTGCAAAGGTTTTGCATTTTTAAAATTATATTAAGATTGAAGAAAACATATTAAGATTGAGGGAAATACTGAGAAATATGTAAACAATCTTAGAACCTTGTAAGTGTTACTCTAGCATGTGCATAGTTGGGAATCTTGCAACACGACATGGTAGCTCATGAATAAATAATTAAAAGTGGGTTTACATCTGATGTTTTTCTTTCTAGTCTTCTCATAGATATGTTTCCCTTCACCCAATCAAAGTTGTTAAGCCATTTGTTGGAGAAGGTATTTCTTAATCCATGCAAGAGAATTTATGTTGTTTAAACCTTAAGAGATGAATATATGATGGATATTATATAGGAGACATTGGACAAAGAAATTGATTTGAATTGAATAGAATTGGACAAGTTAAAAAATATGAATTTAAATATATCTTCTTTTTTCTATGAAAACATATAGAAAAGTTTGGTTTATTATAGGTTCTTTGTTATTTGTAGAATAGTTTGATTGATACTCAATAAATATTTGGAATTCATGGTGGTGTAGCTAAATATGTTGCATGGAATTTAAGATATGAATACCTCTTTGGATGTATTGATGTGATCACAATTTTTTTATATAGACTTGTATCAATAAGTCATTAAAATCAATAGTAAGTCATCTATATGAGGTTAACTATGTTACTCTCAACTCATTCAATGAACCTTCAAAGATTAGGGTGAGAACATTAAAGAAAGGGCCACCATTTCAATATTATTGTATTTGTCATAGGCAATATACTATTGCATTCCCTTTGCACAATTAGTGAATTAGTTTTGCACCAATTCAACCAATCATAAGTCACTATTTTTTCCTGATACACTATTTCTAAAGTTTAAATATTTATTTCTAAAGTTTAAATATTTATTTATGAATTAAATATATTATATAAATTATTTATCTCAATTATGATTGGTTCAATTGATTTGGTGTTGTAGGACCCCTTTTTCGAAGGCTTCTTTATAATCAGAAAATTTGTTTTTTCGGACAGTTTCTAACCATAGTTTTATTTTTAAATTGGTCTTTTAATTTACTATATAGTATATTTTTATGATACTATATTTTATATTTTATTACTATAAACATGTTATTATATTTTAATATTTACAAAATTCAATTACAATATCTTTGAACAATATTATAATATATAACTATTATATATTCTAAAATATTTACTATATTATATTTTTCATATATATGCTATAAATAATTATTATAATTTCTAATATATTATATATATTATTCCAAAATATATATAATATAAAAATATTATATTATATATGTAATATTATTTAATTATAATATTTTACTCACCCCTTTTTTATTATTTAAATTCCACCTTACATTTAAAATTTAAAACTATATTTTAGATTTTTACAATTATAACTATACTAATGAACTATAATATATACAAACATAATTTATCAAATATCATTTTAAAGATTTTTTAGAAAGTTTCTTATTTAATTTTTAATCTATAATAATTTTACTTTTAAATAGCTATTAATTAAAATATACTTAACATTCATAATAAAATTAGAATTAAATTTACATATATAATTAAAATTATAAATAATTACAGCAAATACAAGCCACTACGTGGCACTTGTTAAATGTTACAAACTTAATAAACTTTTATTATGGACTTGTCATCAAATTATGTAGCCTCCAAAGATGAAAGTTTTACAAACTAGAAAAATAGGAGATGGACCTCTTGATCAATTGTCTCGTGATGCCATTTTTGCGGCTAGTAGCATAAGAGCATGTGTGAATTTCTATCATCTCAAGTTATCTTCTCACTTTGAGATGATATTCTACATGATAAACAATTTTTCTTTATATTTTTGTTTTTCTTTCTTTGTTTATGTAAACAAATTTTAAGAATACATGTGAAGGTTCTATTTGGTGACACATTCAAGAATTAGTGTTGAGCTCAATATGGCTTTTTATCTAACAAGGTCCAAATTCTATGATAAAAAAATATACCTTTTCATTATCATCAAACAATGATATAGCTTTGTTATAGCTCTTAGTGATTGTTGTCAAATAATTCAAGACTCTATGATTTAAGAGTTTTGGAATAAATGTATAAGAGTGTAGGTTGAAGTTACACCTTTCTAAGGGTCAAGAGACAGCTTGATGGAGCCCCACTTGCTTGAGGATTTTTTTCTTCAAGAGAAAATTTTCTCAAAATATGTATTCATTTATGTAATCAAAAATAAAATTGTGTAAGGCTTAAGGCTGGCTCCCTTGGCAATGTTTTATTTTTTGAGGGAGGAATGTTGGTGTAAATACTTGGTGTTTCTATCCTATTATCAATTACATAAAAGTTATATATCTGAGTTATGGTTATAGTTACATGAACTATATGTTTCTGCTATGTAATCTTGTTCACGTTGTATGTAATTAATGAATCATCAAGCTTTGATGTTAGTTTTCAAAGTTAATATATCTACACTAATTATGTTTAATTTTTAGAGTAAATAAGGGACTAGTTCTCGTAGCATGTAAAGATATGTATTGACACAAATAGAGGTGATGTGGGATATAAAATGAATTTTTTCTCTCATGTGTAGCACAAGAGGAGAGATTTTATGGATTTAGACAAGTAAGAGGAATTGTTTTCTCCAATTGTGTAAGTACCATGAGAAAATTTAATGTTCTCTCATGTTGTACAAATATTTTACAACTTTGGTAGTAAGGACATTTATTGATGGAATAAGTTTGGTAATTTCTAGGTGGGCAAGGAAAATTAGTGGATGTTGCTAATTAGAGTAAGATCTAGAAGGCTTGTTCTATTTAATCCTTGTATTTTTCACCCATGCATTGGATCATTATAAAAAGGGATGTGTTGTTGTATGCATTAAATCATAGCTAGTGAATAGTTGCAAAATAATTTAATACGTATAAGATAGGTCAACAGTTCATTTGATGATTAAGAAAATTATTAGTTACATTCTTGTTGATGTGGTAGTTTGGTTTTATGAGAAATTGAAAGACTGTACTGTTAGGGATTTTTCTTTTATGAATCACAGTGCTTGAAATGACTACTTGAACACTATACCTTCTAATACTGATTTAGATACAAGGAAAGCCTAATTTCTAAGGATTGGATAAGATCCTTCTTCATTTTTGAGCTCCACAAATACTCAGACATGTTTTACCTCTTTATGATTACTGATTACACAGTATATATTAATGTGGACACTAATTTGCTATGTATTTTTGTTAAACCAACTTATGAAACACCTTGCAAATGACCAAGCATAACCAAATGCAAAACTTAACCATAAAAACTGTCATTGTAAATATAGCATGAATCAGTGATACAAGGATTTTCATCCTTCTTCCTTTTAATTATAGGAGGGATAACCTAATGATTCACTTTTTAAGGAATCACTAAAATGGACACTATCCTGCTGATATGAGTCCTTAATGAGTTCAACTCATTTGTTCTAAGTAACAAAAGTATATTTAATTAAAATGATTTTGATATTGGATGAAGAACAAACTACAAACTATACTCTAGACAAGTGCCTATCCCTTGGGAAAAGAGTCAATGAAAACATGAATCAATAAAGATAAACTAATAGAGATAATGTAGAGTGCCTTACAAACTACATGTAGCTGAGATAGAGTGCCTTACAAACTATCCTCTCATATACATACATCTGCATCAAATCATTATCATAATGCTTTTCTCTCTTAAATCATCTATGAAACTTAGTCCTCTCCTTGAAAGGAACTCATAAATAATTGGACAAACTACCTTGTAGCAAGTGTATCTCAAATGTCTTACAAGTGAAACACACTAGAGCATAAATAAAATACAAAGAGACAAGATAATATGAAAGAGGGAAAACTACATTGTATCTTATTAATGGATTCTATTTGAACACATCTAGACAATAAGCCTTTAGAATATACAAAGAAATAAAAGTATATCTTAAAATAAAAATTCATCAGACGAATAGGGACCTGCTCTGGGCATTTACAGGAAAAATCTAGAATACAGCAGAGGAAAGGAACCACTTACAACTGAGAAAAGAAGAGGATATAAAAAAGAGAAGAAACCCTAAAAACTATGTCTCACAAACACCTATCCTTCTCTCAAATCTGATTTGCACTCATTCCTTGTTTTCCAAAAATCTGATCCTTCTTGGTGACTTCAAAAAATCTGATTTTACTTGTATTCCAAGTCTTCAAAATATCTGATTGATTTAATCATTTTTTAACTCCACTTGTCTTTTTAAAATTTGATTTTATCCTCATTATAACTCTTTCATTCTGCCACTGAGAAGCCTTCCAAATCTGAGAAAATTTGATTTCATTCTCTACTCAAAAAACCTTAGGGAAAGCTCCAATAAATCTGATTTTGCAAATAAAATATATTTATTTGTCTCTTTCTTCTATGCAAATCTGATCTCCATAATCTAATTTTCATTCTGTCCAAATTTTCCATGCTTCCGCAAAAAATCTGATTTCCTCTGTGTTGAAAATTCTTCTCGGAATGCATTTTCAAAAATCTGAAATAAAATACATTTTCTAGAAACTATACCTTTCCTATGTTTAACTATGAATATAACTTTAATTTTTCCATTTAATATAGTTTCTATGCACTTTAGCCTTCAATTTGCCTTTAATATTCTTCTTTGATTCTCACTTTAAACTATAGCAAATTCTTTTAATTCTGTTCATTGAAATTCTGTGTATTGAAAATTCTCATTTTCCTCAATTTTTTACATATTATGCCTAGATTCGACTAGATTTTGACACTTGTCACATGTTGATTTGCTTCTCTAAAATTACGTTTTAACTCATCTTTTAACCCCAGTCATCTTTTCCTCTTTGTCTCTAAGTCTCTTGAACTTTTTCTTAACCTTTCATCCATTTGGAGACTTGGAGACTACCTTTAGTCTATAAGTCTCTAGATCTTTTTGCTAGCCATGAGTTTGTTGAGAGACTTGGAGACTACCTTTAGTCTTTAAGTCTCTAGATCTTTACTTAACCGCACCTTAACTGCACTTTAACCATGATCAGCCTTTTGCTCATTGTCTCTAAGTCTCTGAAAGATTTCTTTAACCTCAGTTAGATCTGGAGACTTGGAAACAAGCTTTAGTCTCTAAGTCTCTAGATGATTTTCTCAACCATGGGTTTGGTTTGGAGACTTGGAGACTTTGAGACATGGATACTAACTTAACTCAACCATTAACCATGCCTCAACTATGGTTACATTGCACAATGTAGTCTCTAAGTCTCATAAACTTTTTCTTAACCATGGTTCGATCTAGAGACTTGGAGACTACCTTTAGTCTCTAAGTCTCTGAATGAGTATAACTTGACTGCACCTTGACTTCACTTTAACCATGGTCAACTTTTATAGTGTAGTCTCTAAGTCTCTGAATGATTTCGCCAACTATGGTTAGACTTGGAGACTTGGAGACAACCTTTATGTATTTTTACTCCAAAATTATGGGGCCCACAAGAATTTTGAAATTTCAACCAAGAGACCCACCAAATGGCCTCTTGGTTCTTTCTTCAAATCATATACTAAGTGTTGGAGCATATAAATGTTAAAAACTATCACAACCCCATGCATGTGGGATATATCTCTATGCATTTTGAAACTTTGCTATTGCTGCCAATACTCAGAGAGCCATAAATTTTTCATTTCAACTCTTATTCGTCTCAAATTTTTACTATAGATTTATGGCATGGTCCTTTCAAACATATTCAAAATTCAGCCCAATCTAGATCGTAGTTTTTGAGATATGACCAAAAACGTGGCTGGATGAATTCTTGCATTTTTATAATTTCTGAATGTTTCCTCCAAGTGCCGCTCATTAATGGCTAACTTTTCTTGCTTGTTAATACCTTTAATCTTCGATCCATAGGGCTGGGCTCCCCTTTCTATGGTTTCATTTTTCCCTTTTATAACTTAAAACTTTTAAAAAACCTTTGCTTTGCACTGTCAAACTGCACAAACTGGGTTCAAATTTTGATTCACAAACTAATAAAAAAGAGCCCCCATAATTTGAACCTCTGGAACTTGATTAACCTTTGCACATGTGGTGCAGGAGTGCCTCATCCTAGAGTTCACTATGAGATATATAAGGTTTTTGAGTCATTTAAAGTCAATTATATGATGTATTGATTCATTTTGAATCCATTTGTAAAGGTGTTGACAAGAAATGTAAGCATGTGCACAA
>MU224589.1:392396-411172 GCA_018584345.1 Thuja plicata | reverse complement strand
GAAAGGTTGATCTTTTTGTTGTGGTTTACCTCATGAGATGCCTCTATATAAAGAAATTATTGAATGAATGTTGAAAGGATCATAAAGGATCCTATTGATTGTTTGGTTTGCATGATGCTCTGCATCAACATGGAACATGAATCTTCAATTATCTTGCACTGAAGGTGAACTGATCTATCGGCATCAATTTGCAAAGTTAGCTTCTTACAATTTTTCTAATTTTAAACTCAGCAAATATGCATAAATTTGATTTGGAATCAAGTTGGGAAAGTGAACAACTGGATTGGTATGAGTCTGAAACTCTTCAAATAGGTACACTTTCATGTCTTCAACATGGGTGAACATTCAATTATCTAGGGCATTCAACTGGGTACAACTTGCAGAAGCTCAAAGTAGGCTATTTAGATATCTGGACATGACAGAGAAACAAGATAGTTCTGCAAGACCAACTTTGGGGAGTCTGAAAACTTATCAAATGGATTCAAAATGACTTAGGATTTAAAATATAAGATCTCTGATATACATGTTAAACATCCCCAAAGTGGTGAACTATGAAACTCAACAGGGCGCAAGTTATTCAGATGCAAAGTAGGCTAGTTACAACAATTTGACACTATAATCAGCATATGCAAAAAAGGACAAGTGCTCAAAACAAGACATCACTAAATGAATCAAAACTTGAATCTGGCGATTTGGGATGTCTTCTTATGTCTAAACAAGAGTGATGAACACCTGATATGCATAAAAAACTTTAGAATTGCACTTGGGCAAAAAGGCTCAAAAGTTCTCATAAGGGGCCAAAATGCAAAATTTTTAACAAGGTACTCAAAAACCTTGTTGCATTTTTGAGTACCAACAGTGGCTTTGACTGAAGATGGTTAAATGCAAGTTTATACCAAGAACCATAGATCTCTGGAGTAGCAGACCACCCCAAAACTTCAAATCAGATTTTATCTCTTTTCACTTTCCTCTTTTCAACTTTCACCTCTCAAAACTTTTCTCTCTTCTCAAAAAATGGGGAAACCTCTTACTGAAAGAAAACACACAACTGAAAGGGAAAAAAATTGTACAATATGTTCAATATCTACAAGAGGACCAAAGCCCCACAACTGAGATCAACTCTTACCTCTGTCAAACACAAAGCTCTCTGCCTCATGTTTCAAAAATAGGATAACAGTGCCACTCTTATCTGTCTGATCCAATCCACTGTCATCCTGTATCAACTCATCACATGACAAAAAATTTGCATATTCTTCATATGAGATTCCATAAATATTAGGTAGATTTTCATCATAAAAAATTTGTGGCAAATATATGTCACAGTCATTAGATAAGAACATACTTTGATATCTATAACATTTATCATCTTTGATCTGCAAACCACAACTAAAAAACTCACCAGCCAACTGGAAGGAGGGATACTCAACCTCTATAATATTGTTTGGGCTAGCATCATTAAGTTCATTCACATCCATCACTTGAATATCATGCAAAATTAGAGAAGACTCATCACCTTGGATATGATCAAACTTAGGACATGGAGCAATAACCTCTTTATCAAAAATAGGAGCACCTTGCCATTTATCATCATCAAACAATTTTAAAGAAATGTGGTGGGTGGGAGGGAAAATATCAGTACGTTTAATATTTGCCAATGAAACTTGAGCCACTGATTGACCATCATTTAATAGTTCAAAGGCAGACTTAGAATCAAGACAAGATTCAAAATCCACATTATTATCTAAATCAGTACTCAACTCCATACTTGGAATTTCCACATTTGCTGTATCTGAAACCACACTGAAAACCTCATCATCTGATAAATCAAATTGAATTTTATTGTAGCCTAATGAAGAAGGAGTGCAAGAAGAAACAGTATCACCTATGTCAAAATCAGAATGTAGTGATTCATTTTCCTTGTCAAAATCAATATGTGTTGGACATGAAAGTTAAAAGCTTCCATTTCCTGAATATCTAAGATACTCAAAAGATAAAATCTCTGTAATTTGTTCACTATGAAGGGAAAAACAGTCATCTTCTTCATTTATCTCCTTACTGTCTTCTTGCATGATGCTGCAAATTTCTTCTTTGTTGGAGTCTTGTAGTGAAACCACTGAAATCATATCATCTTTTGTAAGGTCCTCACTACAAACACTCATGTTTGCATCATAGTTGTCTTCTTGCTGGTTGCATACATCTTTCTCATTGTCTTGCTGCTCATAAAGCTTTATATCAATATCATAATAAGCAATATCTTCACCAACAGTAGACTCTTCATCATTACTAAACATAAATTCATCACTTTCAATATCATTAAATTCAGATTCACTGTCAGATTTATCATTAGATTCTTCAGTAATCTCATAATTTTTAGATTCAATATCATTATCTCAACATCTGATATATCTTTAGAAGAAGCATCCTCTAAACCTTTTATCCATTCTATAACTTGCTGAAAAAATTCTGCCCTCTGAGAAATTGGTAAATTGCATGTATGAGGAAAACAAATTTTGACAAATAACTCAACCCATACATACTCCTGAGGACAAAAAATGATAACGTATCCCTTTAGCTTATCAAAAAATCTTATGTAAAAATCACTTGGTGATTCTCCTTCATCTCTCCTCATGTGTTCTTGCAAAAGTAATACCACCTTTTCTTGAAGCCTTTGCCTCAACATAGCTATCTCTGCTTTGATAAGATCAAACTCTGATATAAAATCTTTTGATTCAGATATCTCATGCTCTTCACTGTGCTCTTCTTCATTATATTTCTCTATATCACTAAGCTGCTCAAAATCACTAAATCTTTTGATAAAATAAGCCTCCAATGCTTCCATGGATTTTATTGAGCCATGAGGTACATCCCTAATCCAATCTCTTGCAACATCAACTAAGGATATTACAAAAAAATTCATTAATATATCCTCGTGTGAAATATTATGACTGTCTACCAAGTCAGCAAAATTTTCTAAATGATCTTTAGTTGATTGTTCACCAAAACCAGCAAACTTTGGCAAACACTCCCTAACCTTTGATGGAATATGATTTGGATATCCATGGATACCCACAAAACTAACTTCCCCAAACAAATAACTACCCCTCCAATCACTAGATTGTGACATCTTAGCAGTCAAAAAAGATTACAAACTGCCTCTTTTCAAATACATATCTCCTTAAAATTTTGCAAAAATGAAAGTAAAACTTGAAATATGTAAACCTCTTTTTTCACACCTTTATCCTTTTTGCTATAGTGCTACAATCACTTAATAAGGAAAACTATCAAAACTTTGTGAAATACCTGGATGTACTTGAGCTACTACAAATATGTGATTTGAAAACACCTCCAAATTAGTTGTATTGTAAAGCTGCCAATTTGTTGCAGAGAAAAATATTTGCAACTGGCTGAGATATTTTTTCCTGCTCTAACTTCTTCAAATCAGCAATCTCACATACACCACACATAAATCCCTTTATTTATTCCTTCCTTGGCTACATTCATAGCCATAGGAGCCCAAAAATCTGTTGTCACTGTTGCTGCAAGTCCACCTTCTTTTGTAGTCTTTCTTTAACATGCACACTGGTGCAAATCAGAGAACTCAGAGTCACCACTCACCAGTAGTGAGATCCTTTTGATACCATCTTGGAGAAACTTAAAATTTTCATACACTTTGCAACAAACAACAGATAGACTTGACTCACTTTATAAATCATAAGGAATATATCCTTTTCTTTTTTGAAATCCAGACTCTATAGCCAGACTCAACTACAACTAGTTTGAAAGATTTAAAAAATACTGCACCAGAGAATCCAGGAAATAATTTTTTTTTACTTCCCCAACAGATTCGCCAATTTGTTAGGGATTTTTCTTGTATGAATCATAGTGCTTGAAATGACTACTTGAAGACTATGCCTTCTAATACTGATTTACATACAAGGAAAGCCTAATTTCTAAGGATTGGATAAGATCCGTCTTCATTTTTGAACTCCACAAATACTCAGGCAGCTTTTACCTCTTTATGATTACTGATTACAGAGTATATATTAATGTGGACACTGATTTGCTATGTATCTTTGTTAAACCAACTTATGAAACACCTTGCAAATGACCAAGCATAACCAAATGCAAAACTTAACCATACAAACCATGATTGTAAATATAGCATGAATCAGTGATACATGAATTTTCATCCTTCTTGCTTTTAATTATAGGAGGGATAACCTAATGATTCACTCTCCAAGTAATCACTAAAATGGACACTATCCTGCTGATATGAGTCCTTAATGAGTTTAGCTCATTTGTTCTAAGTAACAAAAGTATATTTAATTGAAATGATTTTGATATTGGATGAAGAAAAAACTGCAAACTATAGTCTAGACCAGTGCCTATCCCATGGGCAAGGAGTCAATGAAAATATGAATCAACAAAGATAAACTAATAGAGATATTGTAAAGTGCCTTACAAACTACATGCAGCTGAGATAGAGTGCCTTACAAACTATCCTCTCATATACATACATCTGCATTAAATCCTTATCATAATGCTCTGCTCTCTTAAATCATCTATGAAACTTAGTCCTCTCCTTGAAAGGAACTCATAAATAATTAGACAAACTACCTTGTAGCAGGTGTATTTCAAATGCCTTACAAGTGAAACACAATAGAGCACAAATAAAATGCAAAGAGACAAGATAATATGAAAGAGGGAAAACTACACTGTATTCTATTAATGGATTATGTTTGAACACATCCAGACAATAAGCCTTTAGAATATACAAAGAAATAAAAGTATATCTTACAATAGAAATTCATCAGACCAATAGGGACCTTCTCTGGGCATCTGCAAGAAAAAACCAGAATAGAGCAGAGGAAAGGAACCACTTACAACTGAGAAAAGAAGAGGATATAAAGAAGAGAAGAAACCCTAAAAACTATGTCTGGAAAACACCTGTCCTTCTCTCAAATCCTATTTGCACTCATTCCTTCTTTTCCAAAAATCTGATCCTTCTCGGTGACTTCAAAAAATCTGATTTTACTTACATTCCAAGTCTTCAAAATATCTAATTGATTTAATCATTTTTTAACTCCACTTGTCGTTTTAAAATCTGATTTTATCCTCATTATAACTCTTTCATTTTTCCATTGAGAAGCCTTCCAATCTGATATTAATCTAAGAAAATCTGATTTGATTCTCTACTCAAAAAACCTTTGAGAAAGCTCCAATAAATGTGATTTTGTAAATAAAATATATGTATTTGTCTCTTTCTTCTATCTTTATCTTATCTCCATAATCTAATCTTCATTCTGTCCAAATTTGCCATGTTTTTGCAAAAAATCTTATTTCCTCTGTGTTGAAAATTCTTCCCAGAATGCATTTTCAAAAACTTGAAATAAAATACATTTTCCAGAAACTATACCTTTCCTATGTTTAACTATGCATATAACTTTAATTTTTCCATTTAATATAGTTTCTATGCACTTTAGCCTTCAATTTGCCTTTAATATTCTTCTTTGATTTTCACTTTAAACTATAGAAAATTCTTTTAATTTTGTGCATTGAAATTTTGTGTATTGAAAATTCTCATTTTCCTCAATTTTTTGCATATTATGCCTAGATTCCACAAGATTTTGACACTTGTCACATGTTGATTTGTTGCTCTAAACTGGCCTTTTAACTCACCTTTTAACCCCAGTCATCTTTTCCTCTTTGTCTCTAAGTCTCTAGATCTTTTTGCTAGCCATGAGTTTGTTGAGAGACTTGGAGACTACCTTTAGTCTCTAAGTCTCTAGATCTTTACTTAACCACACCTTAACTGCACTTTAACCATGATCAACCTTTTGTTCATTGTCTCTATGTCTCTGAAAGATTTCTTTAACCTTAGTTAGATCTAGAGACTTGGAGACAAGCTTTAGTCTCTAAGTCTCTAGATGATTTTCTCAACTATGGGTTTGGTTTGGAGACTTGGAGACTTGGAGATTAACTTAACTCAACCATTAACCATGCCTCAACTATGGTTAATTTGCACAATGTAGTCTCTAAGTCTCATAAACTTTTTCTTAACCATGGTTTGATCTAGAGACTTGGAGACTACCTTTAGTCTCTAAGTCCCTTAATGAGCTTAACTTGACTGCACCTTGAGTGCACTTTAACCATGGTCAACTTTTATAGTGTAGTCTCTAAGTCTCTAAATGATTTCGCCAACTATGGTTAGACTTGGAGACTTTGAGACTACCTTTATGCATTTTTACTCCAAATTTATGGGGCCCATAAGAATTTTGAAATTTCAACCAAGAGGCCCACCAAATGGCCTCTTGGTTCTTTCTTCAAATCATATACTAAGTGTTGGAGCATATAAATGTTAAAAACTTTCACAACCCCATGCATGTGGGATATATCTCTATGCATTTTGAAACTTTGCTATTGCTGCCAATACTTAGAGAGCCATAACTTTTGCATTTCAACTCTGATTTGTCTCAAATGTTTACTATAGATCGCTGGCTTGGTCCTTTCAAACATATCCAAAATTCAGCCCAACCCAAATCGTAGTTTTTGAGATATGACCACAAATGTGGCTGACTGTATTCTTGCATTTTCAAAATTTATGAATGTTTGCTCCAAGTGCTGCTCATTAATGGCTAAATTTTCTTGCTGGTTAATACCTTTAATCTTCTCCATAGGTCTGTGCTCCCCTTTCTATGGTTTCATTTTTCCCTTTTATAACTTAAAAGTTTTAAAAAACCTCTACTTTGCACTGTCAAACTGCACAAACTGGCTTCAAATTTTGATTCACAAACTAATCAAAAAGAGCCTCCATAATTTGAACCTCTGAAACTTGATGCACCTTTGCACATGGAACATGAATCTTCAATTAGCTTGAATTGAAGGTGAACTGATCTATCGCCTTCAATTTGCAAAGTTAGCATCTTACAATTTTTTTGATTTTAAACTCAACATATATGCATAAATTGGATTTGGAATCAAGTTGGGAGAGTGAACAACTTGATTGGTATGAGTCTAAAAATCTTCAAATAGGTACACTTTCATGTCTTCAACATAGGGGAACATTCAATTATGTATGGTATTCAACTGGGTACAACTTGCGGAAGCTCAAAGTAGGCTATTTAGATATCTGGACATGACAGAGAAACAAGATAGTTCTGCAAGACCAACTTTGGGGAGATTGAAAACTTATCAAATGGATTCAAAATGACTTAGGATTTAAAACATAATCTCTCTGATATACATGTTAAACATCCCCAAAGTGGTGAACTATGAAACTCAACAGGGCATAAGTTATTCAGATGCAAAGTAGGCTAGTTACAACAATTTGACACTATAATCAGCATATGCAAAAAAGGACAAGTGCTCAAAACAAGACATCACTAAATGACTCAAAACTTGAATCTGATAATCTGGTATGTCTTCCTATGTCTAAATAAGAGTGATGAACACCTGATATGCATGAAAAACTTCAGAATTGCACTTGGGAAAAAAGGCTCAAAAGTTCTCATAAGGGGCCAAAATGCAAAATTTTTAACAAGGTACTCAAAAACCTTGTTGCATTTTTGAGTACCAACATGTACTTCTAAAATGAAATCCCAATGTAATAAAATTAAATAATGTGATAGAAATCAAAATAATTTTGTATGTATAGTATATTGTTCATTATGTGATCTTGAAATTGTCTTTTTGTTGCCTTCTAATAATATCTGCCATTAAAAAAAGAATGATTACATAGAAGTAGGAATATGATAATATGTAATATTAATATCATTATGACATTTGTAAGAAAAATATGTATGTAAAGAAGAAATATAACATAGATAATTCAAGCTATAATAGATATTGATTGTACATATCATGAATAGCCTACAAAGTAGAAATATCACTTATGAAGTTTTCTGAAGTGAAGGTAAATTATCATAATAGTATATTTCCTCTATCTAGTAGAGAAGGAATGGATAAGATCGAGTGCCTAGATAAAGAAAGAAATAAATGTGATGATATATAATATGTTCACATAATATGTGATCTAAGTCTTGGGATATAAATTTTGCTAAGTGCATTAAGAATAAATAGATCACATACGATATGATATGAATATGTTAAAAGCAATAAATAAAACTTCAATAAATTTTAATGACAATGAACCCTGAATATTCATGATGTTAAAAAAGGGAACTTGTAAGGATAAGAAAGTGTTGGAAATATTGTTGGAAAGCCATAGTGGAAACAATTGTTGTTTTCTCATTGATGTAAAACTTTGATTGGTAAGACTATTGCTATCTGTTTGATTACCATATCTATTGATTGATGAAGGAGATTTAACAAGAAGACCAAGTGGAATGGTTGAGTAAACGGAAATCACAAGGGTACTTGATCAGTTGGCACATTGGCAAAGTAATGTGTTGTTTATCTTTTGATGACAGTATATTGAGAACATATTATGCCAAGGAATTTTGTGTCCACCAAGCACCAGTGTATGCTGAGCATAATTTATAGTGTCGACCGAGTGTCAGTAAATTGCTGAGGAACACGGTGTTGGCCGAGCAAAAGTATTTTGGTAATTGTTGAGATTTGAGATCTCTAGCCGACATATTTGATTTTATTGGGATATATAAAGTTAATTAAGGATAAGCATGATTTTTTCATACTATTTAAATGCACAGGTAACAATAATTAATGCATGGATCAAAGATTCAATTAGTGATTGCTTTGGAGAAATAAATTAACTGTAATGATGGAAAGATCTGTTGGATTTGACCTAACCTAAAATCTACGCTCTTGATTAAGTGGAAAAATATTTATCTGACCTAGATGAAGAGGTATAAGATAACCTCAAGGGGTTATTCATGAAGGTATGATGAGTATGCAAGAGGATTGCATAGTTAATTGACTGATTGGCATGATCTAAGCAGAGAAGGCTGAGTAGAGAAGTAGAGAGTTGCATTAGTGATTACTTGATGGATTTCCAAGTAGATCTAAAGATTGAAATGAAAATGGATGCCACTCAGTAAATTAGCATTAGAGCTAATTGGATCTGGATTTGCAAAGTAAGTTGTATGTATCAAATCACACTTGTTGATTACTTTCTAACCATTGTATCAGTCAAAATCATTTAACCAGGTTGACCTAATAGTTATTGTATAAATCCTTTGAGAAAGGTGACATTTAGGTGGAATGTTCTAAGTCCTCTAACAAGGCCACTACTGACAGGGTGATTAAATCCTTTAACCAGGTCACATTTAGCAATGTGTTTTGTAACCTTTAATAGGGTTGGATCCTAACAGAGCTCACTTTAGAAGAATGAAAAATTGATAGCATTTTATTGATGGTTTTTCCCATATTGGGTTTCTATGTTAAATACTAGTGTCAACTTGTGTGAATTTTTATGCTGTGTTTTACTATTAAGTTTCTGCAAGCTAATTATATTGAACAGTAAACTACATATTTATGTTGTTGACTTATGCTATCGCTGCCGAGTAGAACTGAGTTGTTGAAATTGGTATAGAGTTTAAATGGGAACATATAGACATGAGGGTAATTGATTCACCCACCCCCTCTCAATTATTTTGAATTCATTCTAACAATTGGTATCAGAAAATAGTTTGAAGGTACTTGGAGCAAAACATCAAGATGTATAAAAAGGAGGTTCCAAAGTTGAACAAAAATAATTTCCATGCATGGTAGAGTTTGATGAAATTGCATCTAGATGGTATTGATGATGTTGCTAATAAATATGATGAACACGATTATGTAGCCCCCATTGCACCTTCTACGGCTGCACAGTTAAGAGAAAAGTAGGAACACAATCAAGCAATGTTGGAGATTGCATCATCTCTGAACTATCATGAGTTTGAAGACATAAAGAATTGTACAACTACAAATAAAATGTGGGATGTCCTTCCAACCATCTATGGAGGTGATACAAATGGACTGAGAGCCAAATCTAAAAGTTTAAGAGGTAAGTTTGATGAAATGAAAATACAAGAAGGAGAAAATATAGTTCAATATTATGGTAGGATAAAGGAAGCTATAAATTCTATAAGAGGAGCTAAGGGAACCATTGATGATAACACCATTATGAGAACAGTACTGAGAACACTTCTTCCTCTATATTCTATTAGAGTCTCTGCAATTCAAGACTTGAGATGTACTCCTAATAATAATTTGACTTTGGAAGGTCTAGTAGGCAGACTTACTGCATTTGAAATGTCAAATTTGGACAACTGCACTCCACAAGCTATTGAATTGGCGTTCAGATCCCAGTTGGTCCTTAACAAATCAAAGAAAGGAAAGAAATGTATGAACAGTGACAATGACACTTTTGATGAAGATCTAGAAGAACTTGGAACACTTATGGCAAGAAGACTATCTAGAGGAAAAGGAAAATTCAAAGGTAAACTTCCTATCATTTGATTTTCATGTAATAAAGTTGGTCATATTGTTGCTAGATGTCCTAATAAGAATGAAAAAGATAAAACAAGAGACAACAAGTACAAACATAGAAAGGATGACTGAGACTTCCGAAAGTATAAGGATTATAAAGATAAAGGTAAGAAATCTTTCTATATAGATGAAGAATCTTCTGAAAATGATTCTGACAAATCTGATGAAAATGATATAGAAGTTGTGTATGTTGCTATGAAAGATGATTCTAATGATGATGAGAAAACTGCATTAATTTCTTATATCAGTAAAGGTGACTGTTGGATTATTGACAGTGTTTGTTCACATCACATGATTGGTGATAAAGATAAATTTTAGACCCTATATTAGTGTAATGGTGGTTATGTTAAATTTGGTAATGATGCACCATGTCTTGTTAAAGGGAAAGGATCAATTAACTTGACTGACAAGATCAGATGTGACAATGTATATTGGGTTGATGATCTTAATTATAATTTATTGAGTGTTGCATAGATGAATACTTCTGGTTACAGAGTTGAATTCCATCACAAGAAGGCAAAGATCTATGATGCCACTAGAGAACTAGTTGGAAGTGGTGAACAAACAAAATTTAACTTGTTTTATTTGGATTTAGCTAATGAGACATGCTTGTTTGCACAATATAATGATGTTTGGTTATGGCATAAAAGGTTGTCATGTAAAATTTGATAACTTGGTAAGCATAAGAAAATTGAAAAAGGTTAGAGGTCTACCTAAGTTAAAGAAACCTAAAAATGCAATGTGTAAGCAATGTCAATTGGGAAAGATGACTAAATCTAGTTTCAAGAGCAAGACTCATACTTCTGAGGAAATTCTAGAATTAGTTCATACTGACCTTTGTGGTCCCATTGGTGAGAAAAGTTACTGTAGAAATAGACATTTCATTCTATTTGTTGATGATTACTCAAGAATGATGACTGTTATGTTTCTTAAAGAAAAATCTGATGCATTCCAGTTATTTAAGTGGTACTTGGAAAAAGTTGAAAAGGAGACAGGTAAAAGTATGAAATGTTTGAGATCTGACAAAGGAGGTGAGTTTATCTCTAATGAGTTTAACAAGTTCTGCAATGACCAAGGGATAAAAATATAGATGCCCATGCCTAGAACACCACCACAGAATGGTATTACTGAGAGAAGAAATAGATCTATCACGAACTGTGCCAGAACATTAATGATGGATAAAAATGTTGCACAAAAATATTGGAGAGAAGTTGTAAGTACAACAGTCTATACCTTGAACAGAGTATAAGTCAAGAAAGGTACTACTGCTACACCTTATGAGCTTTGGTATTGATATGCACCTAATGTAAAATATTTCAAAGTTTTTGGAAGCAAATGTTTCATACTGAAGGATAACAGAAATGGAAAACTTGATACTAAAGGTGAGGAAGGCATATTTCTTTGTTATTCAACTAATATTAAAGCATATAAGTGTTTGAATTCTAACACTAACAAAATTGTGGAAAGTGCAAATGTTAGAATTGATGAGTATGTAGAAAGAAATGAAGCTGAAAGCACACAGGAACCTGAGAGTTACAAATCATTTGTCTATCTGGATGAGGATGATTCTAATACATTACCTAAACCTGAGAATAAGGTTGTTGAGTAAGAACTAGCAGCTACCGAGTCACAAAATGAGGTTGTTGGGAAATAGGAGGTAATTGTTGAGCTATCTGATGGAGATGTCGAGTCACAGAATCAACCTGAATTGAACGTGAATGATCAATATGAAGCAGAAAAGGAACCTACTCTAGCAAAGTATGTGAGGAGGCACCACAAACCTGATCAAATCATAGGATCAAAGGATTCTATAGTTATGAAAAGAAGCAAGTTGAGAGATGGTATGTGCTTGCTATGTGATTTTGAGCCTAAAACAATAAAAGATGCCTTAGACAATGAATAATGGATTCAAGCCATGAATGAAGAAATTGAACATATTGTGAAGAATGAGACTTAGACATGTGTACCTAGGCCCAATGATAAAAATGTAATTAGTACTAAGTGGGTATTCAAAAATAAGCTCAATGAACATGGAGAGGTAACAAGAAACAAAGCTAGACTAGTATGCAAGGGTTATGCACAAGAGGAAGGAATTGATTATGGAGAAACATTTTCCCTAATTGCAAGGTTGGAAGGATTCAGGAGCTTACTTGCATATGTAGCCTACAAAATTTTTAAAGTTTATCAGATGTATTTGAAGTCAACATTCCTAAATGGGATATTAGAAGAAGAAGTGTACATTGAACAAGCTGATGGATTTGTAGACCCAAGTAAGAGGAACATGGTTTGAAGATTACACAAAGCACTATATGGATTGAAGCAAGCACCAAGAGCATGGTATGAGAGATTGCACAATTATTCAGTAAAGATTGGATTTGCAAGAACCAATGACAACAACAATCTATATTTGAAGATAGAGCAATGTAAAGGTACTTTATTGGCTGAAATTCTTTTTGATGACATTATATTTATTGGACAAGATGTGCTATGCCAAGAATTTGCAAAGGAAATGCAAACTGAATTTGAAATTTCAATGTTTGGTGAGATAAATAAAATTGTTGGCTTACAAATATATCAGATGAAGAATTGTATTTATATTACGCAATCAAAATATGTCAAGGAGATACTAAATTTTTTTGGAATGGAAGATTTAAAACCACTGAGTACACCCATGGCTACTGGACAAAAGTTTACAAAAAATGATAATACAAAAGAAGTGAATCAAACTCTTTACAGATCAATGATTGGAAAGCTGCAATATGTTGTACACAGTAGACCTGATATTGCACTGACTATTGGTATTGTTGCAAGATTTTCTACCAATCCTAAGGAAACTCATATGATGGTAGTAAAAAGGATTCTGAGATATTTGAAAGGAATAGATGAATATGGTTTGTACTACAAAATGAATGATAAGTTTGAGCTTAGACTTTACACTAACTCTGATTGGGCTAGAAATGTAGATGACAGGAAAAGCACCACAGGTGGAGCATTTCTTCTAGAAAAAAGATTGGTTTCATGGACAAGAAAGAAATGGAATTGCACTTCACAATCTACAGCTGAAGCGGAGTATATGGCAACAACAGTTAATTGTTCTAATATTGTGTAGTTGAAGATACTACTGAAAGGTATGAAAGAAGAGATCTCAAAACCAATTGTCATATATTGTGATAACATGAGTGCCATTAATATTTCTAAGAACCCTGTGATGCACTCTAAGACAAAGAATATAGCTATCAAGTATCATTACTTGAGGGAGGTAGTTCAGAAAAAGGAAGTGAGACTCAAATATGTGAATACTAAAGAATAGTTAGCAGACATGTTTACAAAGGCACTACCCAAGGATGCTCATGAGTATCTGCGAGGTAAATTAGGGGTGATTCCCCTAACTAAGGATAATTAGTTCAAAATGGTACTGTTGCATCAAATGTTATACTTAGAATATTTGACACATTGATGCACATGCAGTCACACTTTAGGATGCTTCCTAAAGTTGTGAAAGAAAGACTTGAATAGAAAAGAGGATCAGTCATAAGCAAGATGACAGGAACATATGATACAGAGTTTAGAATAGAAGAATCTACATGATGAAGATGTCAACGTCTTTGGCATTGTTTTCAAAGAGGGAAAATTTTACTAAAAGAGGGAGACTTTACTAGACTTAGAGAAAGAGGGAGAGATTAATGAAAGAAGGAGTCTACAAATGAACATAAATAGAAAGATTTTAGTGTGATCACAGAAAAAGAGGGAGAAAAGTTTTACAAGATGAGAATCAGAATGAAGCTAAAGACATTAATGAAGATTTTTTCATATCAAGGAACATAGGAAGACTTTTTGGATTGTATGGTAACTATGGTTGAAAATTATTATTTTATTGTATAGTGTTGCCATCAATGCCAAAGAGGGAGATTGTTGGAAAGCTACAAACAAAAAAATTGTTGTTTTGTCATTGATGTCAAACTTTAATTGGTAAAACTATTGCTATCTATTTGAGTACCATATCTATTGATTGATGAAGGAGATTTAACAAGAAGACCAAGTGGAATGGTTGAGTTATGGGAAATCACAAGGGTACTTGATCAATTGGCACATTGGAAAATTAATGTGTTGTTTATCTTTTGATGATAGTTTACTGAGAATAGTTTATGCTGAGCAAGTTTGTGTTGACCGAGCACCAGTGTATGTCGAGCATAATTTCTAGTGTCGATCGAGCATCAGTAAATTTATGAGGAACACAATGTTGGCCGAGCAGTAGTATTTTGGTAATTATTGAGATTTGAGATCTCTGACCGAAATAGTTGATTTTATTGGGATATGTAAAGTTAATTAAGTATAAGCACGATTGGTCCACACTATTTAAATGCACGGGTAATTGTAATTAATGCATGGATCAAAGATTCAATTATTAATTGCTTTAGAGAAAAAAATAAATGTAATGATGGAAAGATCCATTGAATCTGACCTAACCTAAGATCTACAATCTTGATTAAGTAGAAAAATATTTATCTGACCTAGATGAAGAGGTATAAGATAACCTTAAGAGGTTATTCATGAAGGTATCATGAGTATGCAAGAGGATTGCATAGTTAATTGACCAATTGGCATTATCTAAGCAGAGAAGGCTGTGAAGAGAAGCAGAGAGTTGCATTAGTGATTGCTTGAAGGATTTCCAAGAAGATCTGAAGATTGAAATAAGAATGGAGGCCACTCAGTGAATTAGCATTAGAGCTAAATTGGATCTGGATTTGCAAAGTAAGTTGTATGTATCAAATCACACCTACTGATTACTTTCTAACCATTGTATTAGTCATAATCCTTTAACTAGGTTGACCTAACAGTCATTGTATAAATCCTTTGAGCAAGGTGACATTCAGGTGGAATGTTAAAATTCCTCTAACAAGGTCACTCCTGATAGGGTGATTAAATCCTTTAACCAGGTCACATTTAACAATGTGTTTTGTAACCTTTAACAGGGTTGGCTCCTAACAGAGCTCACTTCAGAAGAGTGAAAACTTGATAGCATGTTATTGGTGGTTTTTCCCATATTGGGTTTCAACGTTAAATATTGGTGTCAACTTGTGTGAATGTTTATGTTGTGTTTTACTGAACTAAGTTTTTGCAAGATGATGACATTGAACAGTAAACTACATATTTATGTTATTGACTTATGCTATCACTACCAAGCAGATATGAGTTGTTCAAATTGGTATAAAGTTTAGATGGGAACATCTAGACCTGAGGATAACTGATTCACCTCCCCTCTCAGTTATTCTGAATTCATTCTAACAGAAAGGTATGCTTCATAAGAGTATACAAGAAAGGATTACAAACTTAATAAATTTAGATAAAATGCATAAAATTTGATCTATAGTATAAATTAAGTTTGAAATTTAATTTGAAATAAAATTAATTTCCATCTATCCTAGCTTGAACAAATTTGGTCTAATTGAATGCTTCTTTTTGGTAAGTATTTTTGAATAAGTTCTATATCGCAATGAAGCAATCATGTCAGAATTAAAAAAATATGGGTTATCAAGTTTATTAAAGTAAATTAATTATGATTGGTAAAAAGTTGTTACTATTTAAAATTATTATACAAAGATTGTAAAAGTTTGTATCTACTTATTTTTATTAAATAATAATGTATTGTATATTGAAAATTAAACAAAATATTAAAAAATGGTCAAAATAAGATCAATTGTTAGATTTACAATACATAAAGTAGGTAGGAATTTTTTAATTACATAGTGTTTAATTTTTTATAATTATATATTTAATTGAATAAATGTGATGTGATTCTAGAAGACGACATAATGTTTTTGAATTAAGATGCAGAAAGAGGGTGATGGCCCAAGGTACAATAAATAGCTAACTTGAGAAGAATTAGCATCAGATTAATTCATCCTAGAAAGCAGCAACAGGGCATATTAAATCATCTACCTCTATCAAAAACCAAAATAAAAAAACTGTTCTAGCATAAATGCTTATTTTCAAAAACCCACGAGTAGAGAGTATCAAGTTTAAACAACATAAAAAAGTAAACCATGCCACGTAGGGCTAATAAACATAAATAAATTTTTAAACTTAAAACTGTACTAAAAAAACTAGCCCACCATAGGGCTTGTTTTCAGCATCGCCATAGTTCACAACACCACCTCAGTCTAGTAGCAGAGTTATTTTCCATCCCATAAGCGCTTTCAAAGCAATAGGTCAGCCCACTCTTCATTCAGGAACTTGAAGAGCTCACAAATGCCATCCACAGACTGCTTACCTTCAGAGGGTTTTTGATGAAGCGTGCATAACCACAAGGGAATACTTTCTAACGTCAGACAATCTCATGTTGGTTTTATCCAATTGCCCATTAAATTTGGCCACCGTATGCTCTAGATGAGCAATCTAGTATTTGATTATTCCCACCAAGCCGTCACCTATAACAATTTTGGTACTCTCAGCCATATTGGCTTTCTCAGTAGTGGGGGTATTATCCTCCTTACCCTTGTCAGCCAAGGTAGTTTGATTGTTATCTTTACCCTCTTGTTGGTCAGAGAAATTCTTAGCCTCTTCCTGGCTAGGAGATCCCACCGAGGCATCCTCTTGATTAAACAACTCTTTCATAGCTCTTTTACCCTTCTCCTTAGCTAGATGGGAGGAGCGGCGAGTAGTGTTGGGTTGGGGTTGGTAGTCTGCGAGCATTCTAGGTTAAAATGTAGATAATGTTAAATTCAATAATGATTTTTTATTATAATATATATAATATTATATATATCATATAAATAAAAATTATTTATAGTTTACAAAATTGTTGTTCAAATTGGAAAAATACAGATTGTAAGAATATATATATATATATATATATATATATATATAATTGATTAAAGATTTTAAGAACAAATGACAATCATTGTAAGTTGAATTTTGAAAATTGGAACATCAAATTAGTATATGCGGGCTTACAACGAAATTGCTTACATAGATTGGTGCATTTTCTATTTCATCATTTGAAGCAATTTTATATTATTTAATGCTATCTTGAATGTCTTCAAGTATGTATATTTAATAGGAGGAATTTTAAACTCCATAATTAGCGTGTTTGTATGAGAAAAATTAATGGGCAAGTGTCAAATAGAAAAATATATGCACGATCAGGGAACCATACTTAAATATTTGTGACTTGTCCTTTTTTATTTTCTCGAGGTTCTCTAGTAGTTTCTTCCTTGTAACTTCATAGATATTGAACTGTACATCCTTAAGAAATATATATGATAATTGAAGAAATGGAATTCATTCTGCTGTTGTGATAAACTTTGTATCCCACTTACATTGAAATGAACATTGCATCTAGTTGTATGATTTCATTTACCACCATAGCTCTTCTATCCCATCATGATTTTGACAACTATTCTACAACCTTCTTCTTAGTCGACTTTGATGAACTATAATTGATTGAATGTCTGAAGATGTTAAGTTGATGATCACCGAGCTGCAAAAAGTTAATGCAAGAAATTAAATCAGTTAATGTATCATATTTTCATTGATGTCAACTTGATATAATATTTTTGGTCATATACATATTGTCAAAGACTTCAAAGAATCAAAGAGATAAAGGTTATGTTATGAGTAATGCATAACAGTTCAGTATACACCAAGTGAGAATAGACACCAATGGTCAGTGCACCTCGGTGTATAGAGAACCCTGAGAGAAAATTCATAGTGATACGTGAGCAAGATACCCAAGCAAGCATTACTGAGCAGAACCAAAGTGTTACCCAAGTAGAACTAAAAGTTCACAGTGTTATCCGACGAACAAACAACCCTGACGGAGATGCCCTAGGACAATTGAAGTAATGACTGAGCTTAACCAAAGTGTTGACCGACGAGAACTAAAGTTTAGAAATGACAAAATACCTAGTTGGTAAGAGCTAAATATAGAGTTAACTAGTTGATCACATTGTTTTCATCGACAAGTTAAAATCTATAGATAAGATAGAGATTTAAAGCATAGTTTTTTTCAAGTTTTCAAGGAGAAATCCACAGATAAAACTAAAGCTTGCTTTACAGAAAGAATGGCGACAATTGAGGATCACACCAAGAACAAGAAAATTAAGGACTTAGAAATGGTGAAATCATGTCTATAAGAGAGACAAGTTAATTCATGAAAAAAAAAGGATGTTGTAACACCCCAAAATTGGCATCTTGCAATCCTAACCAATTTTGTTGCATTTGTCACTCTTCTAGATCATCAAAGTCCTATTGTACTAGGCAATTCTGAGTTTTAACTGACTCTACTCGACCTAAGTGTCAAATGTAGAAAATCCTAAATCTACATT
>MU224589.1:349993-367090 GCA_018584345.1 Thuja plicata | reverse complement strand
AGAGATTATCCATATTATCACATTCTTATGAGAAAGATTATCCATTATCAAATTACTCCAACAGGGAGAGATTATATCCTTAGGGAGAGAAAAATTGTATGAAAGTTTATACAAAGGGAGAGTTGCTGAAAAGAAATCATAAAAGAGAGAACAGGAAAAGGAGAGGAATTGACACAAGCAAAGGACTTCACACATCAAAAGAATTAAAAGCTAAAAGAATCAAATCTAAGCTAAAACAAAGCTTATCGGTGATCAAACATTTATCTATTGACAGAACAAAATGATTGGTAGTTTGATGAATCTCAACTGTTGTATTTCATATTGTATTAGAAATAGTATAGTGTGATAATATATTATGTTGCCATCAATGCCAAAGGGAGAGATTGATGACATGTAACTGATTGAGTGTTTGATAATGTTAATTTGAAGATAATGCAAGACATTAAATCAATTAATGGTTTGTATTGTCATTGATGTCAACTTGATATCATCTGTACAGTGATGTATATAATGCCAAAGACTTCAGAGAAGAAATGGAACAAATTTTATGCTTTCAGCAATGCATAAATATCAAGTATTCACCAAGTGACAGACAACACCAATGGAGTGCACAACATCGGTAAAGGCAAAGAATAAAAGTCACAGTGATACCTGATAAATAGAAGATAGTGTTGCCTGACAAAGAAAAACCACGGGAGAGAGAAATTGATACAAGCAAAGGAGAGAAATTGACACAAGAAAAGGACTCAACACATCAGAAGACTAAAAAGATACAAGAATCAAATCTAAGCTAAAATAGAGCTTACCAGTGATCAGACATTTATTGGTTGATAGAACAAAGTGATTGGTAGTTTGATGAATCTCAACTGTTGTATTTCATATTGTATTAGAAATAGTATAGTGTGATAATATATTATGTTTCCATCAATTCCAAAGGGAGAGATTGATGACATGTAACTGATTGAGTGTTTGATAATGTTAAGTTCAAGATAATGCAAGACATTAAATTAGTTAATGGTTTGTATTATCATTGATGTCAACTTGATATCATCTGTACGGTCACGTATATAATGCCAAAGACTTTAGAGAATCAATGGAAAAAAGTTTATGCTTTCAGCAATGAATAAATGTCAAGTATTCACCAAGTGACATACAAAATTGACAGAGTGCACAACATCGGTATAGGCAAAGAAGAAAAGTCACAGTGATACCCGATGAACAAAAGGCAGTGTTTCCAGATGAAGCAAAACCACAGGATGCCTAACAAGCTGAAAATAGAGTTTCCCAATGAGAAAAATCCAATGATTCATGACGGATGGAGATCCTAAAGCTAACTGGAGTCACACCAACAGAACTGGTAGTTGTCACCGACAACTAACTATAGAGTTGACCGACAGAATAGAGTTTAGAAAATGACAAAATATATAGCTGGCAAGAGCTAAAGATAGACTTAACTAGTTGTTTTCTTTGTTTTATTCAATTAGAGTTAAGTAATTGATTTAAAGAAGATTTGTATACTTGGCAAGAAGATAATTGTGAGATAAATCAGGAGTTATACTTTAAATCAAATTGGCTGGATTGTTTTTCACGCCAAGAATCAAGAATCAAGAATCAAGAAATGGTGAATATCATGTCTATATAAGAGACAAGCTTAATTCATTTCTGTATGCACGAGGAAGGGGAGTGAATAGAAATAGGATGCTAAAGAGAAACTGATGAAGAAGAATTTCATATAGTCCTGATCAACCAAGCTGAAGGAGAGCTAAGGAATTCTGCAGACACCGATGAACAGTGCACACAACATCACAGAGCAAAAAGTGTGGAGCACAAAGAATTGAATTTATACATTGATCAGAGAGGTAATGTACTTAAATAGATCTGAAAATCTACAATTCAAAAGTTGCATTAGAAACAGGTTAGAGTGTTTCAGTTTAACCATTGAAGCATCAAGTATCTTAATAGAGTAGGAATTAACAATATTCTATATATTGAAGTACATCCCAAGGAGTGTCAAAAAGGTTGATTCATGAAAGTAGCATTGGACTAGCCTGATACCTATATACATTCTAAGAAGGAGGCTGATTCAAGGATGGTAGCAAGATTTTCCTAAAGCCTATTGACAGTCTAATAAGTAGGATGATTCAAGGATGGTAGCAATGATGCCTGATACTAAGGGACAAACTCTATGTATAAAATCCTCTAACAAGGTCACACCTAAGAGTGTGTTTGTAACCTGTACTAGGTTTGGCTCCTAATAGGGCTCACTTCAGAAGAGTGAAAATTTGGGATACCAGTCCTAGTGGTTTTTCCCTTAACAGGGTTTCCATGTTAAAATCCATGTGTTATGTGTGTATGGTTTATTACTTTACTGTTTTACATTTCACATATGCATTTCTAGGTTGATTGGTATATTCTTCTTATTTACTGAGTTTTGGTAAATAGTTTTACTGCTTATCAGTAATCAAGGAGAATAAGGATAGACAAGGAAAACGGACAAAAAATTAATCATTATAAGTATTTCATGGCATGCATCTTGTAGGGACATAATAATCTGAGGTTTATTTGATTGGTGGTAAATAGTTGAAGGATAAATTTGAGGCCACTGATTCACCCCCAACCCCCCCCCCCCCCCCCCCCCCCCTCTCAGTTATTACTAATAGCTAAATATAGAGTTAACTAGTTGATCACATTATTTTCATCGACAAGTTAAAAGCTACAGATAGGCCAGAGATTTAAAGCATAGTTTTATTCTAGTTGTCAAGGCGAAATCCATAGATAAAACTAAAGCTTTCTTTAGAGAAAGAAAGGGGAGAATTATGGATGACGCCAAGAACAATAAAATCAATGACTTAGAAATAGTGAAATCATGTCTATAACAGAGACAAGTTAATTCACAATAAAAAAAGGATGTTGAAGAGAATACTAATGATGAAAGAAGTCTTCATACAGCCCTGATAAAACAAGTTGAAGAATACAGCTAAATATTTTTGTGGACACCAAGCAATAAAGGAAAGAATAGCATTCACTGGGCAAAAAGAAGTGGAGAAAAGGAATAGAAAAGATACATTGATCAGAAAGGTATTATGAGCTTACAATAGATCTAAACATCGGAAAGATTAAGTTGTTTATATGAACATATCATATACTATTTTAGTTTAACCATTGATTTAGAAAATCTGTTAACATAGTGGGATTTAACTAACCTTTTGATAATGAGATGCATCCAAGGAGTATCAAAAATTTTCTCATGAAGATAGCATAGTGAATGCCAGATATCAAGGGATTAACTATTATATTAAATCCTCTAACAAGGTTGCACTTAACAGTGTTTTTTTAACCTTTAACAGGGTTGGCTCTTCACCGAGCTCACTTCAGAAGAGTGAAAATTTTGGCTTACTGGTCCCAAGTGGTTTTTCCCCTAACAGGGTTTCCACATTAAAAATCCATGTGTCAAATGTTTATATGGTTCATTGCTTTAGTATTTTTTCTACACATAACTAAATTGGATTGATTAGTAAACATTAAGTTATTTATTATATTTTGGTAAAAGCTAGAAAAGAATTAACTGCATATCGGTAAAGCTTAAGGAAAAGGATAAAAAGTAAACCCTGAGTAGTAGTTATTTGATAAGATTGTTTAAAGGCATACATCTTGTAGGACTGAAGATAACTAGAGGTTTATATTCATGGTATAAAGTTTTGGTTCAATTTATTGGATTATTTTTTAGGCCACTAGTTCACCCCCCCTCCCCCTCTCAGTTATTCTAACAAACTTTAGCATCAGTACTTCTCTAACACCATTGAGTCTAGTTACCTTACGAATCAATTATTTAGTGATCTTCACTAGTTGATCACCAAACCAAAAAAATTGATCATGAATCCTACTCATAACTATCTTTAACCATTCCAGGTCATTATAAGTGACCACGTCTTTGTAGTGCACTATGTTAATCTGATTAACCTTTTAAAACTCATCCTTCAAAACTCCATTTAAACACAAAGACCTATACTGATCAAATATTTTATAATCACCAAGTTCTTCCAACTTGCAATGTATATATGCATGTAGATCCTCAATGTGTAACACTCCATTAGGCACATGAGAAAATAAACCTTCTTTATCATCCTTCATGAATTTATACAGATGCAATTTGAATTCATAATGCGGCTTCTCAAGAACATTAACAAACTACCGAGTATCCATGACTATACCGATGAAATTGAAAATATTTTGGTATATTAATACCTTTTACTTCAAACTAGAGTTACTATTGGAATTTTGTGGATAGTTCTAGATGTTGCCCATTCTCTTTTAACTTAGGTTCACAATTGATCTAAAGATAGTGAAGTGTCAAATGAGGTCTCAAATAGCCTTTAAATTGAGTGATTTGATATGATTTTATCAATAAATTATATTCGTAGCCTAACTCTCCAATACTATGTTGTACTCGGTGAACTATAAATCTACTTGTGATCCTCCAAATGATCATGAAATCTTTTGTAGTTCCAAACACAACCTCCAAAACATGAACTCTAACTACATATTCAATCACAGTCAAAATAGCCTCGATTATTGGGGTGCCATAAGATTTTTTGATAAAAATCCCCCTTTAGGTCTTATGACATAATTTTCTGATGAGGAGAGATCCATACCATAAGTTGGTGAGATATTTCCAAAAGAATTAATCTATTCCTTTCTTACCCAAATCTTGTACATTTCCTTTCTTTCTTCATTTTCATCAATTGATTTTCCTTTGTTATTATTTCTTGCACTGTTCTTGTCTACCAAACCATTCATTCTTATTTCATCATTATTATATCTACAATTCCTAGCTATATATCTATAATTATTCTATTTGTAACAAATGACATTTTGATTCATATACCTATGATTTGTTTGATTAGTCCTCAATCTACAATTTCTTGCAATATGACTAAAGTTATTGCATTTGTAGCATGTAGGGTTGCCTCTGCTTGTATTAGATCTAGATATGAATCTGCATTCTTTAGATCATTTCCATATTTCCAACATGTGAAACAATATCCAGAAAAAGGTGTAGTAGTTGAATTTCTCTGGCATTCCTTCACCCTATGTATAAATCTACTGCATGTATAACATCTGTCATTGAATCTATTTAAAGGTGTCTCCTTAGGTTGCTCAGACTAATCGACTTTTTCTTCAATAGTGTTAGAACATTCTCCTTGTTCATCCACTAATCGATTCTTATATCCATGTGTTATTTGACTTGCAATCAGTCCATCAAGCTTCACTGAGATAGATTTGAGTTTTTCTTGAATTTCTCTAGCATCAACTAGATCTCTTCTCAGTATCTCATTAACTCTTTCCAGTTCTTTCTATTATGTATATATTATTCAAGAAAGACTTACAATTGTCCAAATTCACTATTCATCATGTAGCATTCTTTAGCTTTAGCCTTTAATGATTCTTCAAGAGTCTTCGTAGCTTCAATTTCTTCACTGATCTTGATCGCCATAGATTCCATTTCATTTTTTAAATTGTTTCTCTCTTTTACATTCTTCTCATATACTTTAGGTTGATCATTGTTAGGTTTATAGTTACTTCCTTTTTCTGATAGCTAATCTACACTCCCTTTTTTCCTATCTCAATTTCTCTTTCAAATTGTCAATGAATCCGTTAGCTACTTTCAATTTTTCTTCAAGACCAAGAATGCAAGCATTAGATTTGTCTAGGTTCTCAAGTGAATTAAAAAGTTGAATCTGAATACCACTAGGTTCTACCATCAAGATCTTCCTTAATCTATTAAATTTCTTCCAATGAACTAGGGTCTGATACCAATTGTTAAGGTTAGGGAGCACCGAGAGGGGGGTGAATCACTTTTGCAGTATTCTTAAACTTCTTAAAATAAGACCAAAGCTTAATATAGAATGTAAATGAAAGTAAATCAATCAAGATACACAACATGAACATCATAACACCATAATTTTTTGTCGAGGAAAAATTGTTTAAGGGAAAAAATCCAATGGGGATGATACCCACAAATATCTCACTACTACAGTAATAAGTGAGTAGTTAAAGGCATGAGTAAAAAGAGGGGAATTGACCTGCATTCAGGCTAATAACCTAGAGCTCACTACTAATTAACAAAAACCAAAATACATCAAGGCTTATAGAAAATTTCATTATAAAAAAATGGATTTACAGACCTATATTGTGATGACATAAGTTTTTCCATTAGTATGCAAAGAGAAACAATTTTGTGAACCGTTAGTTTCACTACATCGAAAGACATGTTTTCAGCTCAGAACCGAAAGTAATAAGTATAAGGAAACCTGACAATGCTCTTTTACAGTGTAAACCAAAAGTGCAACCTAAAGATGATACAAAGGAACCCGACGAGCAGGTTACACTATAAACTGAAAGAGAAGATACAGAGGAACCTAACAAAGCAAGGGAACCTAAGAGATAGTTCAACAAAGGAACATCGAATGACAGTCAAACTAATTTTAGAGCAAACCGAGCATCAAACACTAAAAGTCAGTTATATCCCAAGAAAAGTGGATCTAACTTCCATGTGAGATAAAATACTTATGTTTTATATTCAGAGTTTTAATTTGTTTTAAAAACATTACTTAAGGGACAAGAAACATAATTTTAATTTTTTTAAGCATTCTAACTAATTAAAAACATGTAGACTAGAAGATCAAGGTCAAGGTGTAAACCTTTGATCATAGAGTTAACTTTGTAATACGTGAAACTTTATTAGGTCAATATATTATATAAATGGATGTTGTAATTATTCATTTAAAAAGGAGGAGAGGATGAATGTATCCTACGAGGACATCTATGGATCCGACTGAGTGTTTCAAGAAGTAGAACAACAAAAGATGAATTTGGTTATCAAGATCCAAGAAGAGAGGCTACCAAGCAATAGAGGTATTAATCAATCACATTAGGTGATACTTTATACATTTAATCTTGAATGGATATGTAATTAGTAATTGTAGATTGCATACACTCAGGTCAATGAGTATTTTGTCTACATTATAACAAGTGTAGCAAATAGAAGAAATCCTTTCAAGAAAGGTGGATTTAACAATCCTATTGTAAATCTCTTTATCGAGTGCATACTAAAAAGTATTTCTAATGATCTTAATAGAGTAAACCTTAACCAGTCTCCACATAATACTCCTAATAGGGTAGATCATCATAAGTGATCAAAATTGTAAGCCTTAATCAACCCCTTCCAATTTGCAGATAGTGAAGTTTTTGTGGGTGCCATCCCCACCACAGTTTTTACCTTCTAACAGGGGTTTCTATGTTATCATATCTTGTGTTATGTGTTATTACTTTCATGAATGTTTCTATGAATGTCTACATACAATCAATATTATGAATTGATATCTCATGCATAAATAAAGAACAACAGTTATGATCGGTAAAGCAAAGATTTGATTACATAAGGTTAAAGGTAAATTAACAAAAAATTTAGAGGTACTGATTCACCCCTCCGCTCTTAGTACACACTTCCCATTATTTCCAACAATTGGTATCAGAGATAGATCTCTTATTTGGAAAGTTTAAAGTCTTAAGAGAAAAGATCATACAATGGAGAAGTACAGACTTGACAAGAGTATTGAGAATCAGAAGCTAGAAATTTAGATCTTCTATGAGTAGTATAAAGAAGCTAGAAGCAAGATGAGACACCTACTAGATGAAATAATGATTATGACATCTCGCTGTAATGAAATAGACTACCAAGAGGAAGAGATACCAGACCTATTTGAGTCTTTAGGATCTACAACTAGCAAAGCATCAAACACATCTGAAGAAAGCATCACAAGCTTAAATGAAGTCAATCAACATCTAGTTGGACAAGTAAAATCTCTGCAAATCAGTCAAGAGACACAAATGGTAGGAATGATTGATGTCATGAACAATGCTAGACAAGCTAAGAAAGAGAGAACACTAGATATTTATGATAGAAGAAAGATACACAAATACAAATACTTACAGAATATCATCATGAGATTACAAATCAGATTATTTTTATGAGTCAAGAGGCAAACATAATGAATACATAACTCATTGAAAGAATAGAAGCCATCAGTGAACTAAGAGAAGAAAATGAAAAGCCAAAATATGAAGTGAGAATTCAGAAACAACATAATGAAATAATCAAGAGAGCTGAAGAAAGAAACAAAAGGATGGATTATTTTCTTGATGGACAAAGAACAGTCAACAACAATACCAGACTAGGGTATACCAAAAATGATGAATCACCAAATGAAGTTTATCCAAAGAATGTCTATGAAAATACAAGACAAAGAATGCTAACATGAAATCACTATGGAAGGAAAGGCCACACATCAAATGTCTGCAAGAGAAAAATGAAAGGTATTCCTAAATCCACATCTTCACTCATAGGAATTTGTTATAAATGTAACAAGAAAGGAAATAAAGCATATGAATGTAAATCTGAGGTCAAACAACCAAGGAAGGAAAAACCTACATGGAAAAATACTATCCTACTTGTAAAATGCATGGACACACATCTCTTGAATGCTGGATGAAGAAAAGGAAAGCATGGAAGCCTAAAGATCAAGAAACTGCCTATCAACTGAAAAGAGTCGGTAACCAATATCTTTGGGATTACAATACATGGGGAAACTGCACAACATGTGGAAGATTTTGTCACATATCTAGAAATTATATGAGATAGTGGAAAAGAAATTCTAGGAGTTGGACTAACCCTGGAATGACATGTCTACACTTTCATAAATTTGGTCATCTAAAGAAAGATTGTAGAGACCGAATGACAGAGACCATCACCTTTGCCAATGGAAACACCATTGAAGACATCAAGAGGATGAGAAACAAAATGTGGAGTAAAGATACAAACACTGATGAAGCTAGACCAAGAAATGAAAATGGTGACACCTTATCCAATGGATCTGGTGACATCACCCCCCCCCCCACCTAAGCAGAACAAGTAAGTATGGAACTATTGTATACAAAGCTATATTTTGCATAAGTTCCATTATACATAGTTAAAATGGAAAAATAGCATAATTAGAGATGCACTATGGTATTACTTATTACAAATTATATGAATTAAATCTCATCAGTCAATACATACCAAAATGCATCGGTGTACATACAAAGCTAAGTTGTCTATACTTATTGAGAATCATCAGTTAACACATAAAGGCTAAGTCACTAGTGTAAACTGAGATCTGTTGGTAATTATGTGAGTTGACAATGTTGTCTTCGCCACACACCAAAATCCATCGATGAACATAACAAGTTAGCAGTTGCCCCGAAGCATCACATTATCACCAATAATGTCATTTTCTATCACCTTAAAACTCTATCTTCACACACCGAGAAGTGGTTGAGCATTAATAACTTGACTTAGGGTAAAGTCTATAAATAGATGATGAAAAGGTTTCATTTTTCACTAAGCGACCAGAGCAAAGAGACAGAGACAAAATTGAGCATGAAGCCACCCATTAGCAGAGTGCCTAAAAATCAACTCCCTGCACTCCAATTAGATTCCCAATATCTACAGAGGTCAAAGTAAGTAATAGATAACGAAGAACTCTACTTTTCATTCATGAAAAAGCCCTAATTTCTAGAATGATGGAAACCACGTCAAGAACCTCCAAACTCAAGAATGATAAAAAGAAAAAGGTCAATCTTATCAAGAATTCCACCTTTGAAGAGCCTCATTACAAGATATGTCCCAAGGTTGCTTCAAAATCTAGCAATGCTGGTGTATTCTCAAGTATACAAGCTAGGTTTTTTCTCACTGAAGATGTGCAAGCTTATATACAGTACAAGATCACAGAAATAGGTGACCTGGAAGTTGAGAAAGATTTCAAGAAGCTTTGCAATGATGATGGCACTATCAAGGAAGTGAATAAATACATTGAAGTAAAAGGGCTTATAAATTCCCTATGGTCTCCGAAGGAGTTGAAGACCGAATGGATTTGGTTAGTACTGAGAAGGATGCATGACCAAAAGATATGGTTGGATGAGCCAAAATAGATAACAAGGGATGTTATACACACTAATATCGGTTATCCCATAACTGATAAAGTAAAGACACTAATGCACCCACCTAAATCTGAAATTGAAAATAACACATGAGCTAAATGGTATGGAACAGGATTGAAGGTATCTACCATCACTGATGATGAACTAAAATTTGGAGCATGTGTCTTAGGATACAAGTTATTTAAGGCTAGCAAGATGAATAGTATTGCATCTAGGGTAGTAGATACAACATACAAGATTGTCAAGAAGGGACTATAGTTGGATCTGTCAAAACATCTACTAAGACAATTAGAAGAGAACATGAAGACAATGAGAAATGAAAAGTCTAATTCATGTAAGTTTGGTTCTCTGATAATGTGCATATTATTCTATTTCCAAGAATCCTTTCCATCTATTGGTAATGTGCAATGCGACACTACCTGACCAATGAAAGTACAAATAAGTGAATTCATCAAGTCACTTGGAGACAATTTTGAATCAGCAACAGATGAGTATTTCTTTGGATTCAAAGAGAGAATGCAAAAGAGAATGAGAATACCACAACAACTGGTAGAGAAGTTCAAGACTGACGTATGTTTCATGGTGGACATTGGCTACACTTGCATAAAGCCAATTGTACTGAGGACAATATGGCTAGCTCCACTTGACTATGAGGTGAACATAGATCAAGCATCAAATGCTATTGAGGCATTGATTAATGAACCTTTGGATAAATCACAACCTAAGTTTGGAACTTATGAACAAGCCAAAGAAAGGATTAAAATTGGCTTAGTTGTGAAGAAGATTGATAGGAAGAAAGACAAGATGGTTAAGACTCTGAAAAAGAATCTATAGGTGAATGAAGAGGAAACTGAACAAAAAGAAGAAACTAAGGGCCAGTCACCCATCGGTGAAGCTAAGAAGGAGAGTAACTCAAATTCAACGGAGTCAGATACACCACTACCTCCACCACCCAAGAAGCCAAGGACTACTACTACAACTAGGACTAGGATTCGTAAAACCAAGGATACAATTCCTTCACCTATCAAGAAAGGTTAAGTAAGGACCTATAAAAGGAAACCACAAACACAGAAAAAGGGACCAACAAAAAGGAGAAAGTTCCTTAGAACTAGGGAAGACATTGAGGACACTTAATAGGATGAAACTGTCCAAAAAGAGAAGAATAGGATTCCTGAAACTATTGATGAGGTATGTGCTTCAATTATCAAATCAGGAATAGTCAATGATCATAAGATTAAGAAATGGATAACATTGGATCCTGAGGATCAAAATAAAATTGAAGAGGCAATTATCAAAATGATGTGTATATTCAAATATCTTCCACTACAATTGGTAGATAGAATGCCAAAAGAACTTCAGGATAGATTATCGGCAAGATGGACATTTGCATTGCACTCTAAGAAAGAGATTAGGGAAAGAGCCCAAGTTTCTATCATGCCTCCTGATTCTAAAATGGAGGATATTAAATAATTAATGAAGAAACACTCCACAAGGTTCTCACCAAAGTTAAGATCCTACCAAGTGCTTCAAGGACATCTACTTGAGCTAGACAGAAAGAGTGAAATTTATTGGAGAAAGATACTTGATATACCTACTGAGGAAGCAAGCCCCGACAAAGGGTTATATCTCACAAATGAGCCAGACAATGATGAATCTCAGGATAAGTATACCCCCAAGCATATCCTTATAAATGACACTGAAGATGTCACAACAATAGAATTGGACAAGGAAGAATCAGACACAACAGGTAATAAGGATATGGATGTTACTAATGAAACATGGCCAGAAAAAACTATCATTGATATCACAGAAGATCCTGCAGATGAGATTTAGAAAGATGAAGATGTCACTATTGTAAAGGACCAAATTGATCAACAAGAAACTACAACAAATTCAGCACAGATAAACACATAAGGAAAGATACCACTATTGATACAAGCTATCAATGTTATCTCAGAAAAGGAGAAGTTACCTGAGGAGGAAACAAGGATACCTAATAATAAGGGTAATGATGAACAAAAAGATACATCTAATGAAAAGAAGGATATAATCGATGAACAGGTAGTCATTGGTGGAGAACAAAAAGATGGAGAACACACCGAAAAAGATACAAAAATTAAAGAATCAGGTGAAGTACAAGTAGAGAAAGTTGATCAAGATAAGACAATTGATACCATGCCTAAGGAAACCAAAGGCGAAACTACAGATACACTGAAGGTTGATAAGGTGACATCCTCAGACAACCAAAAGGAAAACCCTAAGAAGAAAGAAAAAGGTACAACACCATAGAAGCATTCCTCCAGCACATCAGACCAAGGAGGGAAACTTGCTATGGTATTACATACAGGTGCATCACAAAAGAAGAAGAAGAAAAATAAGAACAATAAGTTGGAAGTCACACTTGATGAGATCATAGAAATACCAAAATGTGATCAAAATACTTTAGATTTTGAATCACTCCAGGAATATGGAGAAATGTGTCAAAGGAAAGATTTGCAAGAAAATCTTAAAAAGTAGCACCGAGACTCCTTGGTATTGGAGACCACAAAGGATATCTTAAACTAGATAGTTCTAGACATAGATGCTGATCACAATGCCCCCATTCTGGAATAAATTTTCATTCTCACTGACACCATCGCAACTCAGAATGTAGATGCAGAAAAGGTGATTGAGGAACGAGCAAAATAGAAGTTTCAATATAAATTGATAAAAAAGATCAGCCAAGAAGTGGTAGAAAATAAGGTAAAGCTTTCAGAACTGACAAATGAATTAGATCCAATCATTAATAAAGCTATTTCCTTAATCTAAAAGCTATGCACTTTAGATAAATTCACAAAGGATAACAATGATAAGATTGCAAAGATCGATTCCGATCTAAATGCAAGTGCTCAAAGTCTAACCAGAGATGGCAATGCAATTAAATTGCATTATGAGAAGATAATTGAAATCAAATGGTTAAGACAAGAACTTTGGGAAGATAATCATAGGTTTGAGAAGAGGTTACCGACATATAGGCACAACTTTTACTAAACCTCGCACTTTTGCAATAGCACATAAGTGTGGCAACACAACTAATTGCCACCACTGAGATGTCTATAGTAGATAGCATCTACGACATGCATGCCCAGATTACACTAGAGCACATGGATCTTGAGCATCTCAAGGATAAATGGGAGAAGATGATGGAGGAAATGAAGACCTCTCACTCTCATATTTTTTATAAGGTATAGCTATACACCTTTTCCCTTACTATCAAAAAAGGGGGAAAAGGAAAATGATATGTACAAAGCATAAAGTAAAAAGGGGAAAAGGGAAATGATATGTACATTACATTTAGCACAAAGGTAAAAAGGAAGATATAGTATAAAGGAAAGTATACATGTATATACTTATACTATACCGGCATATGCATAGGGGAATCATAAAATGACTAAGGTAAACACATGGTGTACATACTAAACACTTTAGTATTTTGTACATATCAGTTTTTGATACTAATGTCAAAGGGGGAGATTGATGACATAATTTTTTCCATTAGTATGAAAAGAGAAACATTTTTGTGAACCATCAATTACACTACACCGAATGATAGGTTTCTAGCTCAGAACTTAAATTAATAAGTATAAGGAAACCCGACGACACACTTTAACAGTGTAAACTGAAAGTGCAACCCAAAGATGATACAAAGGAACCCGACAAGCAAGTTACACCATAAATCAAAAGAGAAGATATAAAGGAACCCAATAGAGAAAGGGAACCTGATAGAAAGTTCAACAAAGGAACACCAATAGATAGTCAAACTAATTTCAGAAAAAGCCAAGCATGAGACACCAGAAGTCAGTTATATCCGGAGAAAAGTGGATCTAACTTCCACATCAGATAAAATACTTATGTTTTATATTTAGAGTTTTGATTTTTTTTAAAACCATTACTTAAGGGACAAGAAACATAATCATAATTGTTTTAATCATTCAAACTGATTAAAAACATGCAGACTCGAAGATCAAGGTCAAGTTGTAAACCTTTGATCATAGAGTTAACTTTTTAATACGTGAAATTTTATTAGGTCAATCTATTGTATAAATAGATGTTGTAATCATTCATTTAAAAAGGATGAAAGGATGAATGTAGCCTACGAGCACATCTATGGATCATACTAAGAGTTTCAAAAACAAGAACAACAAAATATGAATTTGGTTATCAAGAACCAAGAACATAGGCTACCGAGAAACAGATGTATTAATCAATCACATTAGGTGATACTTTATACATGTAATCTTGAATGGATCTATAATCAGCAATTGTAGATTGCATACACTCTGGTCAATGATTATTTTTGTCTACATTCTAACAAGTGTAGCAAATAGAATAAATCCTTTCAAGAAAGGTGGATTTAACAATCCTATTGTAAATCTCTTAACCGAGTGCACACTAAAAAATGTTTCTAAAGATAACCAGTCTCCACATAATACTCCTAACAGGGTAGATCATCATAAGTGATCAAAATTTTAAGCCTTAACTGACCCCTTCCAATTTGCAGATAGTGAAGTTTTTGTGGGTTTCATACCCACCGTAGTTTTTACCTTCTAATAGGGGTTTTGTTTGTTATCATATCTTGTGTTATGTGTTATTACTTTCATGAATGTTTCTATGAATGTCTACATACAATTAATATTATGAATTGATATCTCATGCATAAAGAAAGAACAACAAATA
This sequence comes from Thuja plicata, assembly GCA_018584345.1. NCBI lineage: Eukaryota > Viridiplantae > Streptophyta > Pinopsida > Cupressales > Cupressaceae > Thuja > Thuja plicata. The sequence goes on along the minus strand of MU224589.1, from coordinate 352,336 downwards.
TGATCGGTAAAGCAAAGATTTGATTACATAACGTTAAAGATAAATTAACTAAAAAATTTAGAGGTACTAATTCACCCCTCCCCTCTCAGTACACACTTCCCATTATTTCCAACATATTGAACTGATTGGTAGCATCAACAATGCCTATATAGTTCCAATGAAGTACTGCACTTAATATCTACTTACTATGTTCGCATCACCATAAATTTTTCTTCGCAATTAAAATTCAATATTAAATATAAGATCATAAACTCAAAAATCAAACTCTGTTGGCCCAAATATGAGTACTAAAATGTGTAGAAGTCTTCGCTAAAAAAATATCAAAACACAAGATCAAATATTGCTAACCAAATCAATTATCCTCTAATGTCATCTCTATCATAAAAAATCACCAAAACGCTAACCAAAATTGATTCACCAAGTGTACCAATTTGATTTCTCCAAACTATCCTATTCTTCCCAAAAAATTTGTTAATCAAATATTCCTCAGTGAATATCTCATGCATCTGATAACTCTAGAATCTATTGAACTATATTGATCTATCTGACTGGTCTCTACCCTTCTTCCATTACTTAGAAATATACAAGCATCAAATCCTCTAGTAAACTATCTTATTTTTAACATGGTCAAGAGTAATGATATTAATTTCCATCAATGACAATATACCATGCATCATAGAGTGACTCTTTCCAATAGTATGTACAATTAAAAGTTTCCTTAGCACATGATAAGTTCTAGACTTGAAAGGATCTTTATGGTGTTTTCCTACAAGATAGTCAGAACATGTAGAAAAATAAGAAGGAATATGAGGAATACCTCTTACTATCTCTTGGTAACTTAGCTGATGCAGAGCTTGGGAAGAGAGATGTCCATATTTGTAATGCCAAAGAGAAGTGGATTCTATAGTATCACCACAAAGAGAAACTCAAGAGGACAAAGAAGCGTCAAGAGAAAATATATGATCCTTCTTAAAACTACAAGAAATAATCATGCCATCTCAGGAGATGAGACATGATTTTACACCATAATTGACATAAAATTCAACCTTAAGTTTATGAATCAAAAGCTAACTAACAAAAAAAAGGTTAGTATTCAAACTTGAAAACTAGAGTACTTTGGTGAGAGAAAAACTTATTTTTCTTACAGGAATGGTGATAAGATTAATTCCTTTTTCCACACATTAATTATCATCATTTATATAGATGAGATCTCCAACAGGTTTTGTAGTGATATTATCAAACAACTCCTTATTTTCAGTCATATGTTTGTTTCCAGTGCTAGAATCAATCAACCAAAAATCTCATAAGGGTTGTGAGGTTTTGAAAAACAAGAAATAAGTTATGATTGAAACCATAATTTATAGTATCTATTGTATTTTCATAAAAAAAACATCAAATGCCTCATCTTTTTTTTTTGTGGGATGTCCTCTCTATCATTGTTAATGAGGATGATCTCTCGATTGTTCATAATGACTATGACTAGATGAGCCTTCCTTACTAAAATTTCCTTGTCTAAGGTAGTTATATCGACCGTGATCAATATCAATTCTATTCTTATGAAGATATGAATTAATTTATTATTGTGGTTTGAACTGATTCCCCCACCCCCTCTCTGCCTTGTTGTGAGTTCAATAGCCAATACATAAAAAATTTACATTGAAAGATATATCTTCTTTCACCTACACATTTTATGTTTATAAAAACCATCTTCTACATCTATAAAATCATATTTTACATATTATCCTTCATGTTGACTCATTTAGTTATCATGTAATAGAAATATTATCATTTTTTATAAATAAAACTATCATTACCCTAATTAGAAGGGTTGAATGAATGAGATTATTGTATTTTAATATTATAAATATGAAATATATGTTATTCAAAAACTTTTCAATTTTTTTAATAACTAGTACTTTTACATCATGTAATAGCCATAGTGGCACGCTTATTTTCACCTAGATTTAAAGTCCCATTTTCATCTCCATGGTATATTCTAAAATGATAGTATTTTAGTGTAATAAGAGTATTCCTTCAATGTAGTACATATCATATGAGAAGGGTATCTATAAGAACTAATTAAGTAGATTCTAATCATATGACAAATAGATGAGTTGGGAAGTGAGTCACTATGAAGGAGAGAAAAATAAATAGGGGAAGTGATAAATATAGAAGATTCTCTCGTGAATGACACATATTTAGATGAGAGAACATGTTGCACTCATAATGTGACATGTGTTCAAGTGAATAACTAAGGGAGATTATACTACTCATAATTCACCTAGGATAATAAAATAGACATGTAAAATATTATGTACTCTAATGCTTATCTATAAGCAACAC
>MU224589.1:333278-349933 GCA_018584345.1 Thuja plicata | reverse complement strand
TATATATATATATATATATAGTGAGGTTTAATAATAAATATATATATAAAGCGTGTAGAAAAAAATCTCATTTCAAAGAGAAAATTGATGTATGCATAAATATATTGAGAAAATAGAGAACTAACTAGAACTCATCATATTTACTTTGGATATCATTTGAGTATAAACATGACCCCATAAAGAGAAGAGAGTTTTTATGCTAATTTAGTCTTGTAAAAAGTCTTGACTTAGGTATCTCATGATCAAACATTGCAACTTCACTTTGAAAGAGGGAACCCCAATGTTGAAAGTCTTATTAACCTCTATTTCAAATCGTAAAATAAAGAGGAAATAGAAGTGTTTTTTTTTTTTTATTACACATTTGGATGTTGGTACAAAGATGTAAAAATAATTAAATAAGATTCACATGAATACTTATAAAAAATGACATTGAGAAATAAATTGAAGTATGAGAAATCATATGAAGATGGATTCTTAACACATTCATTGACAATTTGGAAGTTGATAACGAAAAAATTGTCAAAAATGTCGAGGAGGAGAATATCAATGATAATCAGAGGAGTAAGGATGAAGAAACCCAAGTTGACAATAATACTATTGATTTAGATAAAGAAGAAGCAGACTGTGAGATTAACCCTACTCCTCCTGACAGTCCTAAGGGAGAAATTTAAGAAACGGGAAAGAAAATGAAGAATTAGAGAAGCATAGAGGAAGATCTGTCAGACGATTTTATAGTCAAAAGAGTCACTAACATTAGTGTGTTGCAAGCTATGAGAAATAAGATATCCAGGAAATTTGCACTAGGCTCAAAGATTTGGAGGTGAGGAATGCTCTACTGGAGGAGACCATTGTCAAAATGCAGAATGATGTAGAGGAGTATCAGAAAGGAAAGAATGTTTCTAAGAAGGTGACTGATAATACTACAAATCTGGAAGAAATTATTTCTAAAGCTATTGACAATACTTTTAACCAATCACAGAGAAAGTGAATAATAGTGACATCATGATGAAGAATCTGATCACAATGAATAATGCGAGGATGAAAAATATAGTTGATAATCTGAATGGTCTATGTGCTTTTTTGGAAGGGAGAAACAATAAGAAAGTTAATGATGAGGAAGACGGGAAATAGGATATTCAACTGTCTGGCTCTGGTTCCAGAACAAGATCTAGTACCAGAAATAAAACTACATTCCAAGCCAAAGATATCACCAATGTGAAAGATTCAATTCAGAATATTCAGAACCAGATGGTGGAGGCTGAAGAGTTTGTTAAAATGCTAGACTGATTCGGAAGCTGGAAGGTTTTTTTGTGCCCATTTTGTTAGAATTTTCTCTTTTTTGGGTGTCTCTTTTTTTTAATATTTCTCTTCACTTTGTAATTTGGGGTTTATCCCTTTTGGTTTATGTCAGCTATTTTGACAGAGTATTGTCTCTTTGTGCTTGAAATGACTATCTCTTTTCTTCTTTGTTAAAGGGTTTTGGGGCCCCTTCAAAACTTGTAGTTACCATAATCAAAAACACATTTATTGAAGATGAAAATATATTAACCAATGGTTTCTTTGAAATTTAAAATGTTAAATTCTATTTTAAAAGTAGGATATCTATAGTGGAAATATGTCCTAGTGAAAAGAATTTCAAAAACACATATAGGACTCTATAACAAAAAAATATTTTGTGATTCTCAATAAATTGAATTTCAACTTTCTGAAAGTAAAATAAGAAAAATCCTCGACTACGTTGGCTCCCAAATCAACACATTTTAATTTCCCTAAGAGTATGTCAAGCTCTATATTTGGGTATTATAAATGATTTGGCGAACTAATAAAATGAACCGATGTGGTTTCTTTTCCCTAGTCTTTTTGTTCTGCTAGACCAAGTCAAGTATACCTTATCACTAGCTATCTCTTTGAGCTTGATGATACTTTATACTAGGATATACTTTTTACTTCTATAATTCTTCTTCTACCTTATCCAAATTGGCATATACACTTGAATCAAGTTTATCTCTATTTCTATTCCCACTCATGTGTCTCCTACTTTTAACTAATTAAATGTAAGTTTAAATGTCAGTACCTTATCTTCCCTTGGGAAAAAAAGTAAATCCTTACTAAAGTCCTAATGTATTTTTTTGTAAGACAATTTTTAAACCAATCACTTGTGCAGGCATTTCTACCATTCAGTCTTTTTAAACAAGGGGTAAGTGCATCAAGATGGTGTGCAAAAAAGTGGCCACCCACCCAAAAAAATAGCAAAACATCGCTAACGTAATTATGTTAATTTAAATTCAAATAAATTAATTGGGCTTATGTTTAATAAATTTAAAAACTAAGAATGAGGCTAGCTAATAGGCCTAGATAATAAGGTTGGGTCTTTGGGAGCCTCATTTGCCTCAATTTATCTCCATTTTCATGTGTTTTGTTCTTTAGAGCATGTTTCTCAAATTCCTCATCATTAGGTTTACACATCATCAAGTAGGTATTTGTAAAATTACCACCATAATTTCACATGTCATCTGAGCTTTCTAACCATATAATTTTTTCAATTTTTGGACAACATTAGCATACTAAATTTTTATTTTCTTTACGAGCATCTTGATAGTCCTCATAGACATATGTGTACCATTTTCTAATAACTTTTGATCTACTTGACCAAATTCAAAAAAAATTACATATTATTGTTCTACACTAGATTCCATACACTTTAAAAGAAAAATTACATTTTTTATTATTTGATGCAGTTATGCCCAGCGCATGAACATGTATTTGATTTTCTAGATGCGGTCACTTCAAAAAATCATAAATAAAAAAATACTGAACAAAAAATTAAAAAAAATACACAAACTCTAGAGCTCACTCTTACCTATCATCCTACCAAAGGGTTTTTCAAAACACTAAATCTAACTATATATTTTGTGAAGTGCAAGGAAACAACTATGTTATGTTTTTCTAAAAAAATCATCAACAGGTTTTTGTGCGCGTGAGGTTTTGCCCTCTTAATCTTATCCATTTTTTTAAAAAATTAGTATTTTAGAAACTAGATTCAGAGTGCTACAATTATTTCTATTTGCACATCTTCTAATTTTTATTGCATGACTCTCAAATTTCTTTTTGAAGTTCAAGTTTACTTAATTTTAGAAAAATGTGACCACTTATACCCCCTTTTTGTACACCATTTTTGTGCACTTACCCCAAGGTTAAGTTACCCTTGCTATTATATCTTATCTACTTGATTTTAATCTTTTCTTGAGGGGGATTATTAATTAATTTATATGAAGAAATATTATGTGTACTCAAATGATTTATGACACCCTTGATATCTAAATCAGAATAACATAAAATAACTTATCATGCAAGAACATAAACAGACCTTCATTGCTTGAACTAAAAATCACAAAATAACTGAGATCATAAGAAAATGATCTACTACCACCAGATTCCAAATATATTATTTGTGTTATGTATTCTATTGTGTCTTTTAAACATTACATATCTATTTTAAATATAGAAATATTTGAGGAGGTCATGCCTCTTGACAATGTCTTTTAAATTTAACAGTATTTCAAAAAACTAAAAACATAAAAGATAACATATATTAAACCTTATTTATGCATAGATGCAATTGTGAGACATGATCAATGTACTCTTGTGTTGAATACTTTTTAGCAACATCAATGATATTCCTCACAGAGAATTCAATGTTGAACATTTTCTCTAGATTATTGTGAGTTTTAACCATTACAAGATCTTCATCATTTACTTCTTCCAAGGATTTCAGAAGCATTGACCCGTAGTCTGTAACCCACTCATTCTAGTTATTTATATCTCCCATATCATTGAAAATAGAAGGAAAGCTTCCCTTGGCCACTTCTTCGAAGTTGCTTATCTTTGACTTGAGAACATTATAAAGATCCTCATGCTTCTTCCTCATTTCTTGGCCATATCTGATGGATTTTTCATTTGGTAGCTTCTTTCTTTGTAATTCGTGTATCTTTCCTTTTATCCTATTATTCAGCCATCGGTGTTCTTGGATGACATTGAAATTGTTCATGTGATCCACCCATAATTTCTGCACCCAATTCATCATTACAACAAAAATTCTCTGGATTATCTCATCAATTGTCTCAAATTTATCCTTTTTTAATTGTGTATTCAATTGTTTCTTTTATCTTTCTATCTTTTCACTCTTTCTCTTCCATTGAGCTCTCTCGCCTTGTACTTCTAAGAGGGCAAGATCTATCTAATATGTCAATTCTTTGGGGACTTCTTTAATTGTTTCTCTTAACGATGTGTTCTCAAGAAGTAACCTCTCATTTTTTAGTTTTTACATGTCTCTTTCCTTTAGTAGTTGTTTTATTTGAGCCTTATTGAGCTTGGATACTTATATTAATATCTATAGTGGTTATGATTTCAGCCTCCCCTACTTTCAGTATCATCATATGGCCAAATTCTTTTTCTGTATCAATGATTTTTGGTTTTATTTTGGTGGATACAATGCCCACATTATCATATATCTCTCATAAGGATTATATCTTCCTAGTATATATCTCATTAATTCCTTCTAGGCTCAACCTATGATGTTTATCTCCACTGTGTATGAAACTATAAAAAAATAAAGCAACACTTAGGCCCCACCCTAGAAATATCATGGAACCTTCATCGTGTCACAATTATCATCCCCTTTTTGAGGTCATAGTGTTTAGTTCATGATCCACCTATTATTTAAGTCTTCTCAATAACTTATCTTCATTTTTAGATGTAACATTCGTAACTGATTCTATCAAATTTTTTCCTTTGTGCTAACATAAAAAGGATTTAAATTTAGAAGATTTTATGAAATGGTCATCAAAGATGAAGGTACTACAAACTAATATTCGTGCATAATCCTTGGAAATACCTCATGATTCATCTATTTATCTTTCTCTATTTAGGGAAGCATAATATTTCTCAATTTTTTTATTGGTTATTTGGTCAAATTGGCCCTTACGAACATCATTCTCAATATGTGGCTCATCTTCATCAAAAGATTCGTCACTTGTAGAGGATAACAACTGAGATTCTTGCATTTCTTTTTTTTTATATTCCATCTCCCTGTTGTATTCATCTATTGCCTGAGTTTCCAACGATTCATTAAATATTTATTAAGAGATCATCATGAGTAAATTTTATGTGGGTAAACCCACTCAAATTCAATGCCTTCCTTAAACCACTAATAAAACCGTCTATATCAAAACCTTTTCTAGGTACCCCCTTCCTCATATTGTATTGTGTCATTTTATCGAGGATAAGAGCATATCCCTCAATAAAAACTATAGAAAAATATCAAAAAAGTAGGGTGTCTTGCATGAGGGACTTCTTTTCATATGAACTCAGATTTATAACACTAGAATATTCTAGCTATCTCATATGTTATAAGTAAACTACCCTATTTGGTATTGGATTTGATAGAAAGAAAGGTGGGTTTTCAAAACCATAAATTTTGATCATTGTATAGTCTACAAATGAGTACCAATCTCCCAATTATAGTTTACCTTCCTCCTTTTGTCATATTCGAGAGATCTCAAAAACCTCTTAATCTCTGGGGATAGTCGATAATCACTAGGATGATTGAAGAACTTGTATAATGTCTTAAAAAAAAACTTTAAAGAATACATAATTTGATGTTCATATCTACTGTGTCAAATTTATGTCTATAAATGCACAGGCTTGGGTTGGCCTTCATCATCTATATGTCTAATCTATTGATGGGACTTTGTGACGGCCTCACCAATGGTAGATAAGTTGTCACCAAATACCAGAGTATTGGCCAACTTTGACTGAAAAGGTGTGTAGGAGAGCTAGCTCTCCTGGCCTCTAAGTACCTGGTTATTGACTCACAATGGTATAGGCTTAACTTATTTGGACAAGTGACCATTTTTTTTTAGGGGATATCTGGTTTTGACTAATAAACATCTAAAACTTTGGGGATAATGGGTTTCCTGCAAGCATAGTCTACATCTGGCAAAGAAATAGCAAAATATAGGACAGGGTTAGTGTAGATCTCTAACTATATCCATAACATATATTCTCTTGACATAAACAAAGTTCCACATACAACAAACAATGGATACTAGATGTATATGCAACCTTCAATCAGACATATATTAGTAGCAAAGCAAATTATTTCATTGAATCATTATAGAACTGGAACAAAGGACATAAGAAAGCATACAAAATCAGAAGTGGTACGCTAACTCTGGGATCAAAAATAAAATAGAGCTCAGACCTAAATAGACTTCCTCATTCTTTCATTAACTTCAAATCCAGCTTCACTGGTAGTTACACTAGCAACTCCAAGGGAGCATTAATATACTCTGCACCTATGAGAAAAAAAGATTGCTAACAAACTAAAAGCTTGTATTACTAGCGGACAGCTAAATAATCAATTTTCCAACCCTTTGAATGGCATCGAACTTTATATTTATACAAAGCTATACCTACCTAAGGGACTAACCCTATGCTAGCTATTTATATTATTTGCAACTGATACTACCTGCGCTGTCAGAATTTCCAAATATAATACAATCATTTGAGAAGAGAAGAGCAGAAAGAAAGGAAAGAGCCCTAGGAAAACTGCCATTGGAAAGAGTTTCCTTGTACTTGCAGACATTATGGATCTTCCTTAAATTACCTCAGCCATATTCCCTCTTTAATGTTCTTCTATACTTCAGTGACTTGGGTGTGTAGAGGTACACAAGAGAGTAAATTCTAGAATGATGCCTCAAGGTCTGGGAGGCATCTATAGTGAACCAATGGATTAACAGTGACTAGTCACGCAAAGAGGGATAGCCATAGACTTGGAAACATAATGTAGATAGTGATTGGTTGGCTTGAGGGAGCTGTCAACACTCATCACTATACAAAATACAAAATTGGGAACCCGGGGTTCAAGGTCCAAGAGCTTACACTCAAAGAATAAAGAATGAGATTGTATGCACCTTCTGCTAGAGGATCCTCAGAGTCTAGGATATGTTAGTAGCTTTTCAATTTTTTGTATGTTTCCAGAATTTGGAGGATGCCATCTTCCTCTATACATTTCAAACAATCTCGATGATCCACAGATCCCTCAAAGTGGAGGTTGACACTTTTAGCCTTATCTTTTAGCTCCACAACCACCTTGGCTACATCATGGGATTTTGGAAACACTTGGGAGAGTTCCACCATGTTGGCACGATTAAGATTTCTCCCAGGTCAGAATTGAGCCTTGAACACTTCATCAAACTTACCAACTATGGAATCAATGGGAGTATAATTCCCAGTGCTGAGAGGATCAGCCGATGTAATTTCCAGAATGAGGGCTGTCTAATGATCCAAAGGAGTCTAGACCACCTACAATTGTTCTTCCAACACTCGTACAAGTTTCTTGCCAGTTTTAACTTTGAATGCAAGTCTAGAGTATTGAGTCCAAAGGAACCCATATGATTCATCCCCTAGAATGCCTGTGTTCATTGACTCATCTTCCCTAAGATCTAGAATTTCCAACAAGGATCTCTCCAATCTTCATATTTATTAATCTCTTCCCACCAACAAGGAAGGGTGGCCTTTATCTGTTTTGCTAAATCACTTACCCAGAAAAAGTCTAGGAGAGACTCGGACAAGAAACTTCTTATCACCCCCACTTGATGAGTGATCTACTCATCTATCGATAATGCTTTCTTCTTCATGATTTTTAGAGTATCAACATCACTCTATGGTAGTGGTGTCTTTATGACTAAGGGTCCAAGTGTTTTGGAGGTGAGGGGGTGCACTAATTCTATCAGGAGTCCCAGAAGGTTGGCATTGGGTTCTTTTAACTTCTAGATCTTATGAGACTGTTTCTCATATCGGGCCTGAATAGCCTAACCCCCTTCACTTAGGAGGTCTAGTTCCCCCTGCTGAGTTATTTTTCCCAAAGACACCTCCGTGATGACATATTCTTTGGCAGCTACCTAAGAATCCTCTTTTCCTGCTAGAGGGGCAGCGACTCTCACCACAGTGTTGCCATCCAGGGCCCTTCTAGTGCTGTGAAGGGTTCGCGCCTTCTTAGGCTTCTTAGGAATTTGGCCTTCAGCCAACATCTCAGCAAGTGATAGTGGGGCCATGATAGTAGTTGAGTCTTTTGTTTTCCAAGCTTCCACTAACCATAGCGGCGGGCAAGCTGGCCCACCTATCGTCATCATCCCCAATCTTGAAGTGTCCCCCGGGTTCAATTCAAGTTCCCCCTTGGGAATATTTTCCATTGTATCAATGGGGTCCTTATATATGTGTTCTTTATCTCCCTCCCCATCACGCTCTAGAATGGTGTTCTCTGGTGGACTAGGTGGCCAAGGAGGCAAAGGCAGCTCATTGAGATCTACCTGCTAAAAAATGGCTGCAACTTTGTTGGCCACTATAATTGGTTGTGTGAGAAATATCTATTTATCGGTTAAGTCCAATAGTGTAGTGTTAGAGGTTACAATTTCTCCCAAAGGACTGGTTCCCTCTTCAGTCGGTGCTTGTTCTATGACCGGGTCATTTCTTTTGTTCTTGTGGCACTTCCTTTTCTCCTTTGGATTCATTAAGCCAGGGCTCACCTTTTTCATGGGCCATCATATCTTTTGGCCCTATTGAATCAAGTATGGGGACTTCAACTTCTTGTCCCTCTGTCTCTTCTATGGCATGATCAACCATACCTTGTAGTTCTCCAAGATCGCCGAGCGGGAAGAAGTTGTCAACATTGATCTATTTATTTATCGGTTAAGTCCAATATCTATTTATCGGTTAAGTCCAATAGTGTAGTGTTAGAGGTTACAATTTCTCCCAAAGGACTGGTTCCCTCTTCAGTCGGTGCTTTTTCTATGACCAGGTCATTTCTTTTGTTCTTGTGGCACTTCCTTTTCTCCTTTGGCTTCATTAAGCCAGGGCTCACCTTTTTCATGGGCCATCATATCTTTTGGCCCTATTGAATCAAGTATGGGGACTTCAACTTCTTGTCCCTCTGTCTCTTCTATGGCATGATCAACCATACCTTGTAGCTCTCCAAGATCGCCGAGCGGGAAGAAGTTGTCAACATTGATCTATAGTATCTCAAGGGGACTCGCCAGATGATCCTCTTTTTTAGAGGAGGAGGAGGAAGAAAGCACCTCAACCTCTAGTACATCTTCAGGATCCAAGCCCAAATTCTTGCTTTGTGAAGACCAACTTACCTTTTGTTTCTTTCTCCTTTTAAGTGGCACTTTGCACTCTGCAGCTATCATTGCTCCAACAATTTATGATTCACATGTTGCACTTAATAAAATGGCCAAGGATGCAGAACCTCCTGGCAGGGGATAGGAGCCTATCAGGGTAGTTCCAAGACCAAAATTCACTCTATAGTTTTTTGTGTCCATTAATTTCTGGGAGTACTCCAACTTGTCACCCAACTGCTCCATCAGGGGGGCCAAAATAGGATCTAGGACCTGAGGTGGGGCACCAAATTTCTTATTGCCATAGGCTTTGGATTGCTCCAGTTCTTGAGAACTTGAATCTCCCAAACAATGCTTTTCTGAATAGACACTCTTTGGGTAGACCTTCTAAAAATATGAGTGGATGCCCTCAATTACTACCCTCGAGATGGCCTTAATATCCAATATTTCTAGTGTATCCCAATCCACTAGAGGTAGGTTCATCTTATCTACACCTATTTCATTATACTCAGGGTCCTTTGGGGGCCTGGTGTCTAAAAAATCCTTTTTCTATCCTGGTGTAGTATCACTTATAGACATCATAATTATCTTGGCGGTTGGCCCAAAAATCTTCTATGTGTTGAACATCGGGGTTCACCCCCTTTGGCATCAACCTTGCCAATCACCCAAGGGGATCATTATCCTTGTGGAGGAAAGAATATTTTGCTAAGTTAAAACTACTTAGATCATTTTTGGCTCTCCAAGCCGTGGTTAGGGAGGAAGAGTATTCCCAAAAAATGAAAGGGAATGTCAGGGTGGTAACTTTCTTGGCGGCAGCCAAGGCATGAGCCTCACAAATTTGCTTGCAGAACTCTAACAAAACTACCTTGTCCCAATAATTTTTGGGTGACAGGAAGGGCTCTCCATAGAAGCCAAACACCTATATGTACATGTGTAGGGAAAACTAGATGAATTATCATCCCCATGCACCAACCAAATTCATGGCCTATGGAGATAATTTGTATCCCTGATCACTAGTGATTGCGTTGACCCTGTGAAAGATGAAGGCATCGTTGACTCTGAAAAAATGTGGGAATATCTGGTCCCACTGAATCTAGGGGAAGTGGTTCCATGGAGAGACCTGATCAGGTCCTTCCCTGAGAACACCAACCATTGTTAAACCTTGAATCCCTTGGGACTGTTGGGCTAGAGGACGTAGGAAGTCATGTAGAACTTCCACTCTAAGTCGACCCTCCTCATCTGGGTGTCTACATGTTTGGAAATGATATCAATCCAGTTGAAGTGATCCTTGTTGGTGGTCATACCATATAAGAAATAATAGATCTAGGGGTAGAATTCTTGGGCATGTGGCTCCCCAAAGATCCTGCATAAGAAGATAATTCTTGCCTGGATGGTCTCCTTAAAGTCAGAGTGAGGAATCTCTGTCCGCATCTTATTGTATTCCTGATATGAAATTTTCATCCAATGTGTATTAAGGAGGCATCAAGCCATGTCTTCTACACCCTCATACTGCTAGACGACCTTGGCCTTGGTGAGAGAAACAGTTCCCATGATATGCAGGATACACAACCCTCTAGCAGTGGAGTCATGGTCCAATGTGATGATGGACACTAGGAATCTAGAGGGATTAGGGGAAAACAACACTGTGGCCATATTGCCTTGGCAATGACCCCTATCTAGGAGAAAAATTATCTTTGGCGCTTGTATTGAGCATGGAAAACTAGTTGCTTGAATGTTTTTGGATGCCAATAAGTTAACTGAGGTGGAGTCATTGGAGCATGACATTGATAGATCATTTGAATAAGGCCCTACAATTCGGCCCAGGTACCAAAAATTGTGTCAGTGATCTCTTTAAGAGCAGACTCAATTCAGGACCCATAAATTATCTCATTATTATTATATTTCTGGGTTAGTGGGAGCTTTGTTAATGTCCTCTCTATCTTGTTCTTCTTATTGGTGTCTATAGAGACACTTGGGAGTTCCAGAATCCTGGGTGGTGAATATCCTAAAGCCATTTCTTTCTTACTTTAACATGTACCTACAACCTAGACAACCATTAGTACATAAATTTTGAGAGATTTTGGATTTCAGAGGCCTTGAGAATATCTTTTTCTTTTCACCTGAAATGGAGAATCATTAGGGCATCCTAAATGAGATCATATGTCTAAAATTATATATAATTTTAACATATAAAATACTTCTCGCTTACCAAGGATCCAAAATGATAACTCAAAAAGATGTCATGTGAGGTAGAAAAGGCCATATTAATTAACACTCTTGACACTAACTTGAAAGGATAGCGACCACTAGGAATAAGATAGGTGGCCCTGCTGTCATACTTTAACACACGTCTGCCCACTCGGTTGAGTAATGATAAAATCAAACAGATGTTCTAGCGTGAGTTGCATGAATGCCATTTGGGATGAGTTTTAAATGTTTGTTCATGGGAACTAATTTTTCCATTAAGGAAAAAAGGACGGAGGATAGAGAAAATTAATAACCTGCTGACTAGCTGATCTCTGTAATCGACACACATACCTCCTCCTTGTCTAGGGCATCACCAAATAGGTGTTAATATGAATTCAGAATAACTGAGAGGGGGGTTGAATTAGTTATCCTTAGGTCTAGATGTGCCCATATAACACTTTAAATCAACTTTAACAACTCATATTTGCTCGGAAACAATAAACAATAAAAGTGTGCAATTTACTGTACTAATGAAATAAGCTTGCAGAAACTTAATAGTAAAACACAACAATAACATTCACACATTTTGACACCATGATTTAACATGGAAACCCAATATGGGAAAAACCACCAGTAACATGCTATAAAAATTTTACTCTTCTGATGTAATGCCCTGTGAGGAGCCAAACCTGTTAAAGGTTACAAAACACGCTGTCAAATGTGACCTGGTTAAAGGATTTAATCACCCTGTTAGGAGTAGCCTTGTTAGAGGACTTAGAACATTCCAACCTAAATTTTACCTTGTTCAAAGGATTTATACAATGAATATTAGGTCAACATGGTTAAAGGATTTGAACTGATACAATGGCTAGAAAATAATCAGCAGGTGTGATATGATTCATACAACTTACTTTGCAAATCCAGCTCTAGTTTTAGCTCTAATGCTAATTCACTGAGTGGCCTCCATTCTCATCTCAAACTTTAGATCTACTTGGAAATCTGTCAAGCAATCTCTCTCTACTTCTCTACTCAACCTTCTCTGCTAGGTCTTTCCAATAAATCAATTAACCATGCAACACTTTGCATTCTACTTCTCCTTGCACTTGGATACTATAATAATAACTACAGTAGGTTATATTATACCTCTTCATCTAGGTCAGATAAATATTTTGCGCTTAACCAAGATTGTAGATCGTAGGTTAGGTTAGATCCAACAGATCTTTCCATCATTTCATTTAATTTACTTCTCCAATATAGTCATTAATTAACCATTGAATCTATGTGCTAATAATGGTTTCCCATGCATTAAATGAATATGGACCAATCTTAATTAATAATGCATATCCCAATAAAATCAATTATGTCAGCCATATATCTTGAATCTCATCAATAAACAAAATACTGTTGCTCGGCCTTTCATTGTCTCCCTCAGCATTTCACTGGCGCTCAACATCATCTCTACTTTGCTCGACATCACATTTCACTTTGCTCAGCATCGACTTTGCTTTGCTTGGCATTGACCTTCCAGTGAACTGTCAGTGCTAGATAAACAATGTATCACTTTGCCAAAGTGCCAAATGATCAAGTACCCTGGTTTATACTCATAACTCAACCATTTTCTTGGTCTTCTTGTTATCCCATTCTTTTCACATCTTCATCAATCAATGGATAAGGTACTCAAACATACAATGACATTCTCACCAGTTAAGGTTTGACATCAATGACAAAATAACAATTGTCTATATTGTAGCAATCTTTCCAACAATATCCCTCTTTGGCATTGATGGCAACACTAAACTATAAAACAATAATTTCCAACCAAAGTTACCATACAATCCAAAAAGTGCTTGTATTCCTAATATGAATAGATCTTCATTAATTTCTTTAGCTTCATTCTGAATCCCTCTATGTCTATAATCACACTAATTTTTACTATTTAGCTCCCTCTTTTAGTAATATCTCTCTTGTATTTGTTGTTACCTATTGTTTTTTCAATAATCTCCCTCTTTGACAACAATGCCAAAGATGTAGACATCTTTATCATGCAGATTCTTCTGCTCTAATCTTTGTATCATGATGTTACTGTCATCTTTGTATATGACTAATTTAATTTTCTATTCTGGTTTTCCACTTCATAGTTTTTAGGAAGCATCCTAAAAATGTGACCTACTGTGCATCAATGTGTCAAGTGTTCTGATTAAAACATTTGATGCAACAGTGCAATTCCCAACTAGTTAGCCTCTGCTAGGGGAATTACCCCCAATTTACCTCTTAGATACTCATGAGCATCCTTGGGTAATGCTTTTGTAAATATGTCTACCAATTGTTCCTTAGTGTTCACATATTCCAGTCTCACTTCCTTCTTCTCAACTAGCTCCCTCAAGTAATGATACTTGACAACTATATGTTTTTTCTTAGAGTGCATTACAGGATTTTTAAAAATATTAATGGCACTTGTTTTATCACAATATATGACAACTGGTTCTGTGATCTTCTCTTTCATACCTTTCAGTAGTATCTTCAACCACACAATGTTTGAACAGTTAACTGATGCCGCCACATACTCAACTTTAGCTGTAGATTGTGAGGTGCAATTCTATTTCTTTCTTGTCTAGGAAACTAATCGTTTCCCCAAAATAAATGCTCCTCCTATGGTGCTTTTTCTATCATTAACATTACCAGCCTAGTCAGAATCAGTAAAGACTCTGAGTTCAAATTTTTCATTCCTTTTGTAATATAGGCCATAGTCTTATGTACCTTTCAAATATCTCAGAATTCTTTTTACTACCATAATATGTGTCTCTTTTGGATTAGCAAAAAATCTAGCAACAATTCCAACTGCTGATGCAATATCAGGTCTACTATGTACAACATATTGTAGCTTACCAATCATTGATCTATATAGTGTTTGATTTACCTCTTTTGTATTATCATTCTTTGTTAACTTCTGTCCAGTAGCCATGGGTATACTCACTAGTTTTGAGTCTTCCATACCAAAATTTTTCAGTATCTCCTTGATATATTTTGATTGTGTAATATAGATACCATTTTTCATTTGATGTATTTGTAGTCAAACAAAGAATTTTATCTCACCAAACATAGACATTTCAAATTTAGTTTGCATCTTTGTTGAAAATTCTTTACATATCATATCTTGTCCACTAAATATGATGTCATCTACAAAAATTTCAGCCAATAAAATTCCTTTACCTTGCTCTGTCTTTAAATACAGATTGTTATTGTCATTAGTTCTTGCAAATCCAATATTCATCAGATAATTGTGCAATCTTTCATACCATGGTCTTGGTGCTTGCTTCAGTCCATATAATGCCTTGTGAGGTCAGTAAACCATGTTCCTCTTACTTGGGTCAACAAATCCATGAGCTTGTTTAATATATACTTCTTCTAGTATCCCATTTAGAAATGCAAACTTCACATACATTTGATATACTTTAAACCCTTTGTAGGCTGCATATGCAAGTAGAGTTCTCACACCCTCCAATCTTGCAACTGGGTCGAATGTCTCTCCATAGACAATTCCTTCCTCTTGTGCATAACCTTTGCATACCAATCTTGCTTTATTCCTTGTTACCTCTCCATGCTCATTCAGCTTGTTTCCGAATACCCACTTTGTACCAATTACATTTTTGTTGTCAGGTCTGGGTACTAGTGTCCATGTCTTGTTCTTTTCAATCTAGTCTATCTCTTCATTCATGGCTTAATCTAGTCTTCATTGTCTAAAGAATCTTTTACTATCTTAGGCTCAAAATCACATAACAAATATGTGTCTTCTCTTAATTTGCCTCTTGTCATGACTGCTGAATCCTTTGCTCCTATGATTTGATCAGGTTTATGGTGCCTTCTTACATATTTTTCCAAAGTAGGCTCTTTCTCAGCTTTATTTTGATCATTCAAGTTTAGTTCAGGGTGAAACTATGACTCGAAATCTCCATCAGATAGCTCGGCTATCACTTCCTATTGCCCAACAATGTCATTCTGTGTCTCGACAGGTGCAGACTATTGCTCGGCAACTTCATTTTTCAGTTTCATTAGAATCCTCTTCTTCAGGATATGTGAATGATCTGTAACTTTCAGGCTCAATCATACTTTCAGCTTCATTTCTTTCTGCATATTCATCAATTCTAACATTTTCACTTTCCACAATTTTGTTAGTGTTAGAATTCAAACATTTGTATGCCTTACTCTTAGTAGAATATCCAAGAAATATGCCTTCTCCTTTAGCATCAAGTTTACCATTTTTGTTATCCTTCAGTATAAAACATTTTCTCCCAAAGACTTCAAAGTAACTTACAGTGGGTTCATATCCATACCATAGCTCATAAGGTGTAGAATTTGTACCTTTCTTGACTTGTACTCTATTCAAGGTATAAATAGCTATGCTTACAGCTTCTCTCCAATATTTCTATGCAACATTTTTCTCCATCATTAAGGTTCTAGCATAGTCCATGGTAGATCGATTTCTCCTTTCAGCTATACCATTCTGTGGCAGTGTCCTAGGTGCTGACATCTGTCTTTTTATCCCTTGGTCATTGTAGAACCTGTTAAACTCATTAGAAATAAACTCTCCTCCTTTGTCAGATCTCAGACATTTCAGACTCTTACATGTTTCCTTTTCAACTTTTGCCAAGTACCACTTAAATAACTAAAATGCATCATATTTTTCTTTGAGAAACATAACAGTCATCATCCTAGAGTATTCATCTACAAATAAAATAAAATATTTCTCTCCATAGTAACTTTTCTCACCAATGGGTCCACAAAGCTCAGTATGAACTAATTCCAAAATATTCTCAGAAGTGTGAGTTTTTCTTTTAAAACTAGATTTAGTCATTTTTCCCAACTAACATTCCTTACAAATTGCATTCTAAGGTTTCTTTAACTTAGGCAGCCCTCTAACCTTTTTCAATTTACTTATTCTTACCAAGTTATCAAGGTTAACATGACATAGCCTCTTATGCCATAGCCAAACATCATTATATTATGCAAACAAGCATGTCTCTTCAGCTAAATCCAAATAGAACAAGTTAGCTTTTGTTTTCTCACCACCTCCAACTAGTTCTCCATTGGCGTCACAGATATTTTCTTTCCTATGATGGAATTCAACTCTATAACTAGAAGTGTTCAGCTTTGAAACACTCAAAAAGTTATACTTAAGATCATCAACCCAGTATACATCATCACATCTAATCTTATTAGTCAATTGAATTGATCCTTTCCCTTTGACTCTACAAGGTGTATCATTACCAAACTTAACATATCCACCTTTGC